>PVKS010014294.1:0-48573 GCA_004027875.1 Aplodontia rufa | reverse complement strand
AAAAAGTTACTTCTTCCTTGTCCATAAAGCAAAAATCAGAGAAGCAGAATTTGGCATGTTGATCTAAGCCATCTTCCTCAATCATTTGAATTAGTCTAAAATTCTTCATTAGCATTTCTTTAAAATATGTGTATCAATAATTGAATCAACACTCATACTGCACCATTTGCATTGGCTAAATGAGTACAGTTAAAGAACAAGAAATGTTTGTCTTGGAGAATAATGTTTGGATGTTTAGGATGGGATGAGATAGAAGAACAGAGCTAAAGATTAGTGGAAAAGAGGCATAAATGAGTAAATAGGTGGGATGAGAGGGTAGAATGGGCTAGGAGGAGGAATGGCTGGAGCATAAAGTAAGGGCACATTCAACTAGGGAGAATTAACAATAAACTTTACAGGTTTAAATGAAATTTTTTGTGTGATTAATGTTATCCCAGTATTGATGGCAGTCAATATAAAAGGATAGTTAAAACCAAATATAAAATGTCATGTGGTCAATATTAAATACAGATCCCACCATAGTGCCTTGCCATTGCAATTAAACAACGCTGAGATGTTTAATTTTATTTACTTGGCTAAGCATTTGTTTATATTATTAGTTATTGAAGAAGTGTTTAGCATTTAGTCATTTAATCTAGACTAGTGGAGTGAATTGAAGTATAGCAGTTAGGAGAATACTCCTTTCTCAACATTACTTGAGGACCAAGTTAGTTTAATAAGCAATTTAATTCAAACCCACTGTTCTTCTTCACCAGTCCCTCACCTCCCAATTTAAATGTATTCTTTAGTCAGCTTTTTTGTCACTGTGACCAAAATATCTGACAAGAACAACTTAGAAGAGGAAAAGTTAATTTGGGACTCAATGGTTTCAGAGGTCTCAATCCATAAACACCAACTCCATTGTTCTGAGCCCAAATTGAGGTAGCACATCATGGGAGAAGGGTCCAGCAGAGGACAGCTGCTGGGCTCGTGGCAGGGTCAGGAAAAGAGGGGAAATGAAGGGGCCCACAGGGAAGATGCACCCTAGTGACTCATCTTCTCCAGCCATCTGTCTATATCCCATCTGTCTATAATTACCACCCACCTAGCCCAATGTAGGATGTATCCATTAGATAACAGCTCTCATAATTAATCATTTCACATCTGAATATTCCTATATTGATAGTTGTTGGGAGATACATTATATCCAAATCATAACAAGGTGTAAATTTCTAATGAAGAGGAAGGATAATCTTCATATTAATGTAAGATAAATAAACCTTTCTCTGTTAAATTATGAAATTTATAATTTCTTACCTTTTTTCAAAAAGGAAACAGCATAATGGTAGCTTAGAAATGGTTTTTATATTTTTCTCAAGTAAGTTCTATAGAAGTCTATATCCTAGCCTTATACAATAGATATTTTCTCACATTAGTTTTTTTTTTTTTAAAGAAACTGTTTGAATCAGAAAAGATTAAGAAACATTAGTCCATAACTTCCTTTGTGAATATGGTCAAAGTAAGAGACACTGCTCCCATCTACCGCCCTTATTATATGCACAGATACTTTGGCAAGATCTTACTAAGAATTTCTTTTAAGAAAGGGACAGTGAGAGAGAGTTGAATTTAGCTTCTCATGTGGCTTTTGTTGCTCCAACAATTCGTTGTGTATGTGGTGCTGAGTTTCATACCCACATCCTCATGCATGCTAGGCAAGCACAGTAACCACTGAACCATCACTCCAGCCCCCTTGCTAAGGATTTCGATAAGAGCCTTTATGCTAGAAGTTTCAAATCAAGAAAATAGTTAAAATTGATTCCTCCAATTAAATACTCCTTTCTGGAACATTTAGCATCTTTCTTGGAACATGTATTTGTCACAAACTCTGGTACTAGTAGCTGGTGATAGCACTCTAAGAAATGGGATATAGGTGGTTTTATTCAAAATATGTAATTGATAGTATTTCATTTATGTTTTAATTTTTTGAGAGTATTCATTTGTGTATGTTTGAAGCAAAGGGTAGTCTCAAAGGAGAGGTATAGTCACCTTAGCCCTTGTTAACTGTTTTTCTGAAATATCCCATAAAACTAGGCATTAAACAAAATGAAATAAAACTTTGTGATCATATAATTTCCAGACTCTTTGGACTTGGAGTATTAATAGAATAAGTCTTCCCTGCATCCAGCTAGGTTCCTTAATTTGTGGTAAAAAGTAAGGTTGGATAAGTTCTTTTCTCTCAAAAGAACTATTTTGACATTTTGGTGTTGGTGATATGAAATTGGCAAACTGAAGTCATGGTTTCCAGAATTTTATAATATAAAAATTTTTAATAGCTCATTTTGTTGTGATACCATAATTTATTAAGTTAGTATTTATATATAAATAAATTCATCTGTGGAAATATTTCTCCCTACTTGGGTTTAATTTAGGTAGGAAGAAATTTGAATTTGTTATATAAAATATGCAGCCTGGGATAATCAAAGCATGCTACTTTTGAGAGTAATTGATTAGACAATTCATCTAGCTCTGAGAGATTGAATTGATATGTATGGGTTCTTGCTAAATGATTATTATTTAAATATCCTTATATAAAGAAAATGTAGAAATTATAGTATATTAGGATTTGTGGAAATTAGAATAGTTACGTGTGTATTTTTACATAAACGTCCTTTTTTTCTACTCTAACAGTATAGTTTCTACAACATTTATACTGATAAATACTAAATTCACTAAACCAATCAGACCGATTCTAAAGATATCTAGACATAATTTGATGTGTATTATAATTTCTCAGTTTATCTTTTACACACTCATGCAAGTTTTTATGAATTAATAGAATTCTGTGTTTCATGTAATACCCATCAAAGATTTGAGCCTTATTTGATGATCTGCTATAAAGATAGTCCCAGAAATAACTCTACTTAGTTGTTTTGCTTTTACAAATTATAAATTGTTCTTTTGATAGAGTTTTTTTTTTCTAAACATATTTTTCTTTTTTCTCTTCCCCCTGTCCCCCATCCCCAATGTCTTTCCAGGGTGTGATTGACTACATTTTCTATTCCAAGACTCATATGAACGTGCTTGGTGTCCTGGGGCCTTTAGATCCTCAATGGCTGGTTGAGAACAACATCACTGGGTGTCCACACCCTCATATCCCTTCAGACCACTTCTCACTGTTAACACAACTTGAACTCCACCCTCCACTCCTGCCTCTTGTCAATGGTGTTCACTTGCCTAATCGGAGGTAGTGGAGTACTGCCCCGCAGAGACGGGGATCTGTTGCTATGGACCTGTACAGTTGTAAATCAAAGTATGTAGGAGTGAAGTATGGCCATCCTTAAGCTGCTTCTTCAGGTTCCTTTCATTATGTGTTTGCTATAAGACTTTGTACATTTTTGTGCATATTGATATCATTTGGCACTAGGGCTGGAACCAAAGTATTACTGTCTTTCCAAAATTTTAATTTAACGTGTTTTTAAATTGGACTTTCTTCATATTCTCTTAGGAGTCAGCATTCATAATTGATTAGCCACCAGTTTGAGGCCCAACAATAATGTATTTGTTTTTCCAAGACAAATACATTCTTTCAAATGGTTTCAAATGAGCCGATCGATTTTGTAAAAGGCAATTTTTTAAAACTATAAATATAAGATTTTAAATTGAAATGATGGCATGCCTTGCAGGGAAAACTTTCTTGAATTTGTTTTCCTTTATAACAAACCACTTTTTGGCTCCCCAAGTCATTTGCACATTAACAAAGCACTTAAATTTGCTTGATCTGTACATAATCTATGATATTGCCTCTAGCTGTATTAAGAAAATTTGAGAAATTAAAAGATGATTGCACAACATGCTTCAAAATCAAGCATTTAACAGCACATGACAGTTTGTTGGCTAAACACTGGTTGTTTTGTTTTGAGAAATCACTCTTTTTTTGCTCTATTAGTTATAACCTGTTTAGGAGTATTCTAAGCCTGTCTCTAGTTTATTTATAGGGTAGCAGCAGGTAATTTATATTGCCATACATCTTGCAAATAGAATTTGGTAATTTTAGAAAGCCCACAAAATTAGCATCCAGTATTTTTCATTATTTCTGTTTACCTTTGTTTTTTGTCTGGTTATACTGGAAAAAAAGATAAATAATTTTTCTATTATACTCAAATGTTTATAAACAAACTGCTACTGCTGAATAAAAAGACCCTTATCAAAGTTTCAGAAGGGGAAAGCCATACAAATATTTCATGTGTTTCCTGAAGTAGGTTAAGTGGCTATTGGTTTTGATTTTTTGAGGTAACAATGGAAAGGATTTGAGGGGGAGAGAAAACAGATTTGGGGCAGTAGTTGAAAACCTTTGATCATTTTTTCCTGACTCTAGCTGCCAGATGGCCATCATATGCTTTTAATCTTTGTTTCTATTGTCTGTCAGGGTTGAATTACGAAGCTACTGGTTTATTCCCAACTGTTGATGCCTTCAGATATGTTGGAATCTTAATTTTTATTTTTTTATTTTATATATATATATTTTTTTGCACCCAGGAGGAGCCAGTTGAAAATCTGTGACTCAAGAGGCAGTGAACGTTTTCTGGGGGGAAAATTGGTTGGCTACTTGATGTTAATTATGGCACAGTAACAGGAAAAGGTTGTGTCTGTGTTTTTAAGTTTTTCTTTATTCTGCTTTTTTGCTGCTATAAGAGTTTTCTGAAATTTATATTTTAAACTTTTCATGCACTTTACTGTTTCTAGTCTCAAAATGTGATATTTTTAATAAACAAGAAATTTTCCATTATGTGAATGAAATTTTAAAAGAAAATAGCCTATATTTGTGTCTCACTAATATATAAAGTACAAGTCAAATTTAAATTATTTAATTAGTTTTAAATATGTACAATTTGTCTCCTCTTTCTAACCTGACATCTTAGGCTGTTTTATTCTTAAATGATGCATTTCCTTTGGTCATTTTATACTAATTTCTTCCATAGCAAATTAATCAGGCTATATAAGATAATATATCCCCTGAAGGATAATTTTAGTGGGACGAGGGTGGTGGGATGATGTAATATCATATATGGGATTGCATCAGAAGGGTTCTGTAAAGCCTAAACTCCCTTTTAAAAGTGCCTAGTGATAGAGGCGTTGTTTGTCATCTATTATAATTGGAATGTCATTGTAGTTCAGTGAAGTTTGATGTAAATAAATTATTCTTTTAAAAATGTTAAAGTACCAGAATAAACAAAAAGAAACAACTCTTTAAGATGACAGATTTTCCTCAATGTGCAGGTATCCCTTCTTATATACCTCAAGCATCCAACATCTAGCCATGCAAATTGATTACCTGAAGCATAGTACTGGAAAGTAGAATAGCATGAAAAACTTAATTTTGTGGACATTACCTTTTTTTGTAATCAGCTACTGTATGTTTTATTTTAGATCTTTGTTTTGGGTGGATTTTCTGCTCTGGAGGTATATGCACTAACAAAACATTTTCCTCCTTTCATTATTCGCATGTTAATTAGCAATGTGAGCAATATTTCCTACCATACTTCACTCCCAATATTTTTTGAGATGTTTGTATAAAATGGAATTTAAAGTTCACTTATGATTGTATATGAACCACAGAGGAGCCCATTTATTAATAAAAAAAAACCTTTTTTAATAGTTAAATGTAGAGGGAAAAATAAAAAAAAATTGGGAAACATTGTAAACAGCTTAAGTTTATTTTGTGTATGATTGAGGCACTCTGTTGCAGGAAGGTGTGTAATTGGGTTCTCTCTGCTTCCAAATGCACTCTTTCAAACCATTCATTATCCTGTGTATTTTTAATGTGGTTTTAGTAAATGTTGGTAGTAACTCTGTTGAAGCAGGTAATTGTGTTTTGTTTTGGGTGGCACACACACTTGGGGCATGGTGACCCAAATTTCATGTGCACGGTTTCCCTTAAGCCCACTGCCCAAATTTCACACACCCTTCACCCTTCACCCTTTGTTCCCTTTGTAAAAGGAGTGGTATCTGTTTTGAGCTGCCAATTCAGATGATCAGAAATGCTGCTCTCCTCAGCATTGTCTTGTTAAAACGCATGCCATTTGGAACTTTGGCAGTTAAGTGAGTAGCCAAAAGGAACTGGTGAATAACATATGGTTTATATTCAATGAAAGTAAATATATATGCTCATATACTTTCTAGTTTTCAGAATAAATTAATAAGCTTTATGCCATTGGGCTGCTATATATTTTATTTGAAGATAAAATTTGGGCATTTTTAGATGATTTTTTAATTGTTAAATATGATTTCTGATATTTGTCTAAGAACTGGAGTGTTCTTTAAATTTATTAAAACAGTGTTTGAGGAAGGGAAAACTGCACTGTTTGCCATTGTAACAGTCATACAAGTGCATGTCAAGTTACCCACTCTCAGGCATCAGTATCGGCCTCATAGCTTTACACATTTTGATGGGGAATATTGCAGCATCCTCAGGACTGACGTCTGGAAAAGGCTCAAATCCACTTACTGCTCCTTGCTTGTTGACTTTGTTTTAAAATATTGTGCCTGGTGTCAACTTTTAAGCAACAGCACTGCCTAAAAGCAAGCAGAGAACAGAATCCCAGCACCATTCTATAGGCAACTTTTTAGAATTCAGATATAGTAAATCTGTTCAAGATTTGATGTTTTATGTAAAAAAAAATTTTTGTACAACATAGCTGAATATTTTTGTTTCATTTCTTTGATGTAAGGCGTGTGAACGTTCGTTTGAATATCACATGTTAAAGTCAGGTATGGCACAATGGGTTCTGAGACCAGCTTTCCCCCCCTCCCATTTGCCTTGTTCCAAACTTTTTTTTTAAATTATTTTTCTGATATTCATAGGCAGATACTTAATTTTACTAATAAGCATCCTGTGTGAATGTATTAAAAAAGCCACTGTGTTTTAGTATTGTAGTTTGCAGAAATATAAAACTCTGTTCCTTATTTGCTCCTATTTTTTTGGTGTATTAAAGTTATATATTAAATCACAGAGAAGCAAGGAAGAAGGTTGAAAGATATCTAAGGCTCATATCACTTGATTCTATGGCTGATGACATTAGAATTGGTGTGGCACATTAAAACTGGAACATGGGCAAAACATCTATTTGAAAATTGTTTCCTAAATATATATTGTTAAATCTAAGTATGCCTTTCCGAGAATTTCTAAGAATCAACTGACGTGATCTATTCTTTCGATGTCAAATAGCAAAGAGTAGACAAGCACATGGAGAAATAGTTTAAATATGGACTTTGAAGGAACTAAAGGCATTATGGTTTGTCATTTCTAATACAAGGCTAGATTTTCTATTGTTAAAATTTGCCTGTGTCCCAATACTTATTTGATTCTAAGCTTTTATTTTCTGAGCTTAAGATATTTTAATAGCTTTTCAAAGTATGTTGACTTATAATAACTTCAGTCACAGAAAATATGATCAGTTTTTGCTACAGAATGGTTTTGTGGCAAGCAAAGGCTTTATGGCACATTTCCAAAATAACTCATATACATGTTTTGACATAAATGTGAATTCTCACATTTGTAAGGATTTTTTCTTTATCACATCTACCCTTACCTTTTAAAAAGAAATCACCTTTCTAATGTGTTGAGAATTTGTTTATGCCCTTTGCTTTTAAATTGTATCATGTTTATAGAATTATAGGTAGAAAGTTAACTAAAGAAATTAGAATTATTTTTCTAAGCCAGGAACTTCAATTAAAGTTTTGAGTTTGTAGACAGAGGGGAACTTTTACGCTTTTACAATTGCTTTGAGATTTTAATTTTATAATAGCATCATGATCATCAAATTCAAATCGAAACATCATTAACTAGTACATCTTTAACCTGGCGTATTTACCAAAGTTGTAGTCTGGTTGACAGGATGCCCAGAGCATCTCAGAATTACCATCTAACAGTTCAAGGGTAAGAGCCCTTATATCTGTACTGCAGGATGTTCTGAACAAGAGCCACTAAACAGGGTGGGCAGTTTTCAGGAAGGTGTTAAGGAAGAGCATGCATATTTTTTGTTTTAACCAAATCGCTTCTTTATGCGAATTCCTCTGAAATCGAAAGGCCTGCAGAAGGAAAGAAAAGCAGGAAAAGCAAGCTTTAGTAACCTATTAAGTAATTTCTTTTGGCATAAGTTTGGTTAGACTTGGATTATACTTGGAACCAAAGGAAAATAAACATGTTGAGATTTTTGTTCAACAAACATAACATTGAAGTAATGGAGTATTTTTAAGTTAAATAGCTTTCAGTTTCAAAGCATATGAATTAAGGACATGTCTATTAAATGTTAATTTTTATGGCACATTGTACAAATGATAGTGTTAAATGGAATCAGAAGTGTCATCAGAAAAAAATCACATTATGACAGGGTATGCAAATAAATGCCAAGTGATATGACTCTTGGCGTTGTACATTTAGCTTTTGGAAGGCATAATTTGGTGCCTATTACTAGTTATTTTTGTGGTAATTAGATAATTTCCCTGTCGGTATGTCAATTTTAACTTGAAAGTATAAGAATCATGGTGGCCCTATCAGAAATGGCCCTTTCTTGCTCATTTTAGTTGTGTTGTTAATTTCAAATTACTGATAGTTTCTTTAAGCTATCAAGTGTCATATACCACATTTAATTTGCCTGTAGTTATCTGAACTCATAAAATTGGCTCAGTGTTGAAGTGTCAAACAATGGCTTTACTTCTTACTGAACAGACATAGTATCCTGCTACTTGTTTCAATTTAGGTGTAGTAAGTGATGCAGTATCTGGATTGCTATTAAGACTGTACTGTCCTTCTCTGTGCTCAACTTACTGAAAATCTATTTACCTGTGAAATTCCTGAGCGGTGCTCTGCCAACTTCTGGGGGAACGGGCTTGGATGGCTATGTACTACACACTGGATCTGGAATTGTTCAGTGTTGTGAGAGGCAAATTTCTTCAACACCAGCAGCACTGAGAAGTGCACTATGGGCATTCGTACAGTTATCCAAAATGAATTCTCTCGTGTAGGAGAAACCAAGGTATAGAGTTAAATAGGAGTACTTGGAGTGTTTCAAGGAAGATGAGTTTTTCAATTTTGTTGTCTCTGAAGTGAGATAGTATGGAGGTGGTTTTTTTTTTTTTTTTTTTAAAGAGAATGTGTACCTTTTCTCTTTGAAAGGGCCAGGGTGTTTGGTCAAATCCACCATGGATTAATTTATGTCTTCTATGTTTTTTAATTTAAATCTTATATTGTGATTTCTTTCAACTATATAATAAGTGCCAACTAATTGTCCACGGGACTATATACTCTTCTACTCAATTTACCATTTGAGTGGGGAGAGATTCATTGATTTTCATTACCTGGAATTAAAAAAATTTGTTTTGCATAAATTTGAGTCATTCTGTGACCTATAGTGTTTTTGTAACTAAATTCTAAAGGTTGGAAAGCAAAGCACATGATTTTAAAACTGAGAAAGGTCTTTGGATAATTTTTTCCCTGAATACTTGTTAGTTTCTATTAATAATACTCTAAAACAAATTGTTTCAGCTGTGTATTTGCTTTGTCCTAAGAATAAGCCAAGCACTGAATCAACTTGTTATTGTGTTCCAATAATCAGTTTTAAATCTATAATCTTTTTTAAATTAGAGGATTTAATGAAGTGCCATGTAATTGTAGCTTGCTAGTGTTTAATGTTTAATAGACTGATTCTGTGGTGTTCTAAACATTTAACACTCTGTCATCCCTCGAGAAAGTGGTTCTACTCTTATTGAACACATTCTCTGACAAATCACCAGCTGCTTTATTTTTCTATTTATTAAACAATTTATGAGGTCTGAATTTTGACCAAACTGCTCAGCTGAGATGTTTTTCCACAATAGATGCTGTACAAAATGTGTGTGCAAAAGAGCACAGTTGGGTGGTAGTATTTTTTCATTAATGTGAACATTGACTAAACAAAGCAGTCCTGCCTTTTAAATCTTGTGGCAGCTCAGAAAGGGAGGTGCTTAAGAATCTTAACTACTATGTCAGATGACAAAATACTTTTTTCCATTTTGGAGATTGGGTACTGCTCACACATGATGTATAGGGCTAAATATATGCTTGTTTCCTTGCACCTGTGTATTTCCCCTTCTCTCCCTCCCTCTCCTTCCCTGTAGGCAATAAATGGCCATTTTTGCAACTGCATACTTTTGTCTTGGTTTTTGATTATTTGTGCAGTGTAAGTTTGATTTTAGGTTGGTACTTTTCTTACAGTGTAAACTGGAGAGCCAAGGTAATTTAGACAAAATGTTGACAAATTTCCAGTGAAATTTATATTGCTTACCTATACTTTGTTTAGAATAGATTTTGAAGTTATGTTACTTGCTTTGTCATAAGAAATCCAAGCAAAGGGACATGTCATTTATGAGTGGTACTTGAAAAGCCAGTATGTAATTTGTTGTATTACATTTTCTTGTGCCTTGTTGATCATGGGAACATATGTTGTGATGGAACCTCTCAACCTAGATCCTTAAGTGACAGAACTCCCTGCTGACCTTTAGACATGTCCTTTGAGTAAGAAACAATGGTCTCAGTGTCCTTACTATGATAAAGGTTTGTTACTAGGGCATAAATTTGTGCTATCCTGAGAATAGAAAACCATCAAGTCATCTGAGTCATCATTATTGACCAAACTCAGCAGCTTAGACCCTTCAAGACCTAGAATAAGTTCATTGAACAAACATTTAGGTACCTTCTATGAATAAGATGCTGTAGGGAATATAAAAATGAAAGTCAGACTCCCCGATATCCAAGAAATCAACTTTCCAATACTTTTATATGCTGCAAGATACTTAAGGGTTTTAGAATAAAGTAAAGATAATCTTTAAATATTAGGATCTTGGAAAGCTGGTAGGGAGGAGCAAGAGGTCAGTGAAATAATTAGAAATCCAGCTATGGGAATGGTCAACAGAAAAACTATTTTTTAGTTGTGATTCAGAATATTAGAGAGTGAAACAACTGAGCTAACCATCTTAACTGCCTAAGAAGACAATGGCAGATTATTTGGTATGTCAGTAGAAATATGAAGGCTGAAATATTAATTGCCTACTGATGTGGCCTTTTAACTAAGGATTCAATGTGATCCTATCTCTGACCTTTAGAATTTGTCTTCATGTAAGCCTTTATATTGCCAACCTTCAAGAAGTCCTCCGAAACAAAAATCACCTGCAAAGTGAATCCTGAAGTCCAATTTTCATATTTTTTTTACTTCCATATTGAGATACTTCAGAGATTGGACATTGACATTCACCAAGTGTCCTTGCATTCATTGTGTGACCCTGGGCAAAATATACGTTCATAGGTTAAAGGGATATTGAAAACTAAATCTTATGATATAGTTCTCTCAAAAAGCAGAAACCAAGACAGAAGCTTGCACAGCAATAGTTTATTTGGGTAAATGATCCAAGGAATACTAGAAAGAATGGAATCAGGAAGGAGAGAAAGCAAAACCCATGGTACTGTATTGAGCTAATCAGTTCTGCACCTAACAGGGACATAAACCTCTGAAGGACTTGCTGAGGAACTGAATAGCATGCTCCTTGACATTGTCTTCACGAGGGATGGGAAAGGAATTTATTTGTGGACTTCTCCCATGAAGCAAGGATTACTCCCTTCAGTGTTAATTCCTTTTACCACCTACATTTGTGCATACTTCAAATTTACTTAGCAATTTTTTGCAGGTGTCCCATAGAGGAGAAATTGTATTGAGGTATAGAAAGTGAGAAACTTTTGATGTGGCTATGTACATCTGGTTGGCAATGGTGAGAATAGGGAAGTGAGCTAAGAGGGTGGGAGGCAGAGCACAAGAGTCTGATAACAGTGTACCTTTTGCACCTTTCAGATCTCTGGGCCCGTTCCATCACAGCCTTCTAGATTGTGATAGGCTGTAACTCACCAAAAGATAAGAGTAGTAGAGGTGGAACCTAAGTAATCTACTGCTACAACTCAGGCTATGATTAGTATGTCTTTTTCCATTGTGCATTCCAGAATTTACTCAATTTTATATCTGCATGTTAGTGGCTTTCAGTTACTTCCCTGAGGTTGGATGTCACGCCTTGATCCCAATTAGACATTTTACATATATCCTTGTTAGGTCATGGTTTCTTTCACATGCATGAAAGAACCAAGAGATACCCAATGAACCCCCTGGATTCCAGACATTCTTCTTCCTACCTGCCTTTCTATAGCAGTATTTTAACTCTTTGCTTATACAACAGCACTATAAGCCCAGAATGACTCCTTTCTGATAGCAGCCTATGTCCAGAGCCTAGGCATGTGTGGTTAGCAAGTTCCAGTCTTAGCCCACCTTAGCAACTCTGATGAGCCATCCCATCTTCCCAGATCTCAGGGTGCCTTTGTTGAGACTGCTTGTCAAACCCTCTCTCAGTCCAATCCCAGTTCCTTTCCTTCCCCTTCACAGGGTTTGATTCCAAGAGTATTCATGGAGAATTTCTTGCCCACTAATCATATTAGAGTGCTTCCCAGGGAACCAAGATTTGTTTTGCAGTACTGGAGATTGGGCTGAGGGATGCTCAACCACTGAGCTGTATCCCTAGCCCTATGTTATTTTTTGAGACAGGGTCTCACTAAGTTGCAGAAATAGAAATTGGCCTTGAACTGGTGATCCTCCTGCCTCAGCCTCCCAAGTCACTGGGATTATAGGTTACACCACCATGCCTGGTGTCCTGTAATATCAAGTTTGAGGAGTCATGCCAACAGTAGATTAGGACTACTACCAGTACTACATGCTAAGACTTTAAATCTTGATTCCCAAGAGTGCCACCACATCAGTGTAATCTTATTTGGGTCCCTTGGCCTACACGTTGAAGATTCATTTTCAAATGTTTCTCTAGTTCCTAGTTTCAATGTTAGCACAGGTCTCAGAATTCATTGGGTGAGTAAGCTGTCTTCTGGTATAGGTACTGTGGTCTTTCACTCAGGCTGTGCTGTGATGTGACTATAGTTGTTGGTCAAAAGTCAGTCAGAGGAGGGCGGGAAGGGAGCTAAAGGAAGACAAGCATTTTGTGAGGCATCTGCTATAGGTGAGAACTTTACCTCCTCTCCAGGAAATGGGAGGTTTCTTTCCTCTTGCAAGGGAGAGGATGCTGAGAATTAAGGATATTTGGGGATTCAAACTTCTCCAATTTTCATATCCAAATGGTCCTTCCCAGATCTTAGACTTGCACTTTAAATACACAGTGTTGAAAATCAACAGTTTTTTATTTTTATTTTTTGGGGGGGAGGGCTGTTTTGCAGAATCCGTATCCTAATGTCAATATTTTTTGCCCTGGGATAATGGTTTGTAAACAGTCTTGGATGCATTCTGACTTCTATAGTATGCCTTGAATTATGATTGGCTAATTTGACCCCAACATTTTAAGGTGCCTGTAGTAATTTTTGAAAATCAGATTGCCTTAGAATCCTTACATTTACCCATTGCCCATGCTGTTTAAATGCTGCTGCTTCACACATAAGCCAATGCTTCCCTTTACTTCCCCTTCAGATCTGTCACCAATGAAAGCATACCCCAGGGGTCATCATCTAGCAATAGGGTAACCAGAGAGTGATCCAAGTCCAGAATTCCATCTTGAACCTTTGCTTTCTTGGGCCACTTCTAGTTCTGTGTTAGCTTAAGTTCCCACAAAGGACAGCCTGAGATCTTCCTTGCAGGTAGTGTATTTTGGGTTGTGATCTTAAGAAATAAGTGTGGACTAGGGAGAGTCAAATGGGGAAGGAGGAAGAGCCAGTTCACTGGTGAGTTACTGAGATAATCACCTGAGGCTGGATCCTACCAGGAATTTTCTGAAGAACCATGTAAAAAGCACCTTGATGTCCACCTGAGGTGTAGAAGAAAATATCCAAAGGCCTCTGGACCCCATTAGATAAAATTCACTTACCTAGGTTTTAACTTTCTTGCAGATCCAGAGTTATCTTTTCTTTAAACAAAGCATGGTGAGCCATTTTACATTCCTGTGAAGCAAAGCAAGGAAATATACTTCATTGCAACACTAAATGATAAAGTTCTCAGTTTTTTTTTTCCCTTTGGCACTGGGAATGGAACCCAGGTGTGCTTTGCCACTGAACTATATCCCCAGCCCTTTTTATATTTTATTTTGAGACAGGGTCTTACTTAGTTGCTGAGGTTATTGCTAAGTTGTCCAGGGTGGCTTCAGACTTAAGATTCTCCTGCCTCAGCTTCCAAAGTTGCTGAGAGTACAGGGATGCCTCACCATGTCTGGTGCAAATGATAAAGTTCTAATTTAAGTGTAGTCCTGTGTTTTCTGAGCATGTTATATAAACTTGCATCTCCCTTTTTTGTAGATCATGGAAGATATGTAAATTAATGTAAACATTTACTGTTGGGTTTATCATGTGCCAAACACTATTTGTATGCTTCATATACCTTATTTCATTTAATCCTCACAGATTAGTAAAAGAGATGCTATAATTTTTCAGATGTAACTGAGGCCCAGAAAGGCTGGTAATTCAACAGTTGTATAATCTTGAGCCCATGCTATACAGGAAAAGGGAAAGGTCTGTTCAGAATGTCAGGCTATAGTGCAAGTAACCCTACCCAATGGACAATGGAACCCTTGCAGATCTGTGTTAAGAGGTTCAGCTATTATACAGTGCATTAATACCATGGAGGCTGTTGCATTTGCCACTCAGGTCCACATGGGCAACTCTTGGTACTCCATTACCCCATATTGATGTTAAATTGACAAGTGTGAGAATCATGGCTCAAAAAGGGTATAGCAACCAAGTGAGGGTTACCTCAGTAGGTCAACCAAGACCAGCAGAGGTGCTGGAAGAGAGATGATTATCAATTTTAGTCGAAGAAAAGAAGAGGTTATAGATTATCTCACTGGCTGTTTCCTGGTACATTTCCTAGGGGTTGGGAGGAAAGGGGAAGGAGATGCTTTCAGAATGTATCATACAGATAATTGACTGAATAGAGGTGATGCTGTGGTGTATTGACTTGATTACCTTCATTAGGACTCAAACTCATTTTCTCATTTGCTAGGAGTATAGGAAGCTGGAGGCTTTTTGCTAAGACCCTCCCTGAAGAAGTGGTGCTTCCTTGCCCAAGGCCATGCCCCCTTTTTGAGTGTGGCTACCTGCAGCCAATGCCTTGTGGTGAAGGTGGGGATATTAAGGTGCTTAACCCCATTTGGTCAATGTGTAGGTAGTTCTGAAGGAACTTGCCAGCTCCAGAGCTCCCCATGTGAATGCCCAAGGTCTTTGTTATGACTACATGTCTTCCTTCACAAGTTTGATCTTGAGTGCTCTAATAAAAACTTTCTGAATACCAGTCTCCATCTCAAAATCTTTTCTGGGACACCATCCTGTGGCAAGGAGAAATAGGTTTCACATGGCAGGTAACCATACTAGTGCTCCTGTGTTCTAGAATATCTCTTTATAGAAAACTAATATTTGGTATATGAGATAAATTGTGTGTGTAGTTCATAAGTATATATACTCAAAACTGCAAAACAGCAAAAAGGTTTAATTTATGTAAAAGATCAGTGTAGAACAATTTGAGGATTTGTGGTCTGTGCTTATTAGGTTTAAAATTGTCTATTATAAGGGATTGTAGTTGGTCTTTGGAAAAACAGAAGCTCTATTTCTATCAAGATAAATATAATACAGGGGATCAGTTGAAAGAGGAAATGACAGTCAAACAGTAAATTGTAAGACAAACCAGAGATTAGCAACACCCAAAAGCCACTACTACCTTTAAGACAATGCCCAGACATTGGGAAGATGGAGTTACCAGATCCAAGGAACTGAGTTTATCTGTCAGGAGACAGAACCATGGCAGGGACTGCCCATAGGAGGTGATACTGTCTGGGAGCTGGGATCACAGAGGAGACTCAGACTCTACTGGAAACAATACTTAAAGCAAAAGAAGAAAAACTTCCTAGCTTTTCCTTTTCTTCCTCCAGTGTTCTACATGTCACTCATTGACTGAACCTAACCAGAAGTGATCAATAAAGAAGCCTGGGAAATGTTGCTTCCTTGATCAATTCAGAATAGAGGAACAGTGGGTAATCCATGTGAGAGCAATCAAGCAAATGATTACCACATGCTACTGTTTTGACTACTCAGCATCTGTTCTCATACTTGTAACAATTTAAACTTCAAAACATCCGCAACCTAATGCTGCTATGTAACAGAATATGGCTATCCTTTATATCAATAAGCTCCTCTCATCAACGCATTCCTTAGTACAGTCATGTGTTGCTTAATGGAGACATGTTCTGAGAAATGTCATTAGGTGAATTTGTTGTATGAACATCATAGAATGTACTTACACCAAAACAGCTATGAGATCTTTAGGCAATTTAATCTGTTGTTGAGTGAAATATAATTATGTGGTGCATGACTGTGCTTTGGTAAAAAGTATGTCCTCCATTCTTTAGAGGGAAGGGTATGGCTGCATGTATCTAAGCAGATTATGAATCCGTTCCAAATTCCCATTAAGATTCTCAAGACTCTTACCTGTGTTGTGTTATTCAGTACAGCAGTCACTAGTTCATGTGGTTACTGAGTACTCGAAGATAACTTTTGACATTGGTGAAACAATTCAAGACATTGGTGTAGGCAATGCTTTTTTTTTTTTTCTTGATGGGACCCCCCAAAGGCACAGATAACAAAAGTAAAAATAATGGAATTATATCAAAATGAGAAGTGTCTGCACAGCAAAAGAAATAAGCAACAGGGGCTGGAGTGGTGGCTCAGAGGTTACGGCGTTTGCCCAGCAAGCGCAAGTACACAGGTTCAAACCCCAGCACCCACGTATACAACTAAGGGTCAGAGCAGCAAATGCCATGTGAAAAACTCAATAAAAATTGATTCTCTCTCTTACAGTCCTTCTCTCTCTGAAAAAAAAAAATAAGCAACAGAAATAAACAGCAGAATGGGAGAAAATATTTGAAAACTTTTCATCAAATAGGGACTAATATCCAGAATATGTAAGGAAATTAAAAAGCTGAACAGTTAAGTTTTTTTAAAAAATGGGTTAAAGATCTGGGCACTTCTCAAAAGATATATAAATGACCACATATATGAAGATATGCTAAATCTCACTATTCACCAGGGAAACACATATCAAGACCACAACAAGATATCTATCATCTTACCCTAGTTAGAAGGGCTATCATTAAAAAGGCAAAAAAAGAATGCTCATGAGGATGTGGAACTCTTATACACTGCTGGTAGAAACATAAATTAGTACAGCCATTATGGAAATTCCTTTAAAAACTGCAAGTAGAACTCCCATTTAGATGATCCAGCAATTCCACTGGATATATATTCGAAGAAAATGAAATATATCTGAAAGGTATTTCACTCCCATATTTACTGAAGCATTCTTCACATAGATGAAATATGGACTTAGATGCCATCAGTAGACAAATGGATAAAAAATATGGCATATGTATACAATGGAATATTGTTCAACCATATAGAAGAATGAAATCAGGCTGGAGCAGAGGCTGAGCAGTTTGGAGTGCTTTCCTGGCACTCATGAGGACCCAGGTTCAAACCCCAGTACCACATACACAACCAAGTGTCAGAGAAACAAAGGACAGATGGAAAACTAAAGTTGATTCTTCCTCAAAAAAAAAAAAAAAATGAAATCCTGTCATTTGCAGCAACATAGCTGGAACTGCAGGTCATTATGTTAAGCAAAATAAGCCAAAGACACATTCACTGTGTTCTCATTAATTTGTGGAAGCTAATAAGTGAATCTCATAGAAGAATGAAACAGAATAGTGGTCCCTAGACATGGGGAAGGGCAGTAGGGAGGATGGAATGGAAACAAGTTCAGTAAGTTCAAAATGGAGGAAGGATGCATTAATTATTATGATTTTTCCATAACACAGTAGGGTAATTATTAGTTAAAACAATCCATGCATATTTCAAAATGATTTAGATGAGTATGAAATTCTCAACATAAAAATGATTGATGTTGGGGCTAGAGCGGTGGCTCAGCCATTACAACACTTGCCTGGTATGCACAAGGATGCAGGTTCGTATCCCAGCACCATGCACAGAAGTATCAGAGCAATGAAAGACACATGAAAAACTAAATAAAATTGATTCTCTCTTCCTCTCTCACTGTCCCCCTTTCTAAAAAAAGATTTGATGTTTGAAGAGATGGAAATATTACCCTGAATTATTATACATTATATGCATGTATCAAATTACCATAACATACCTTATAAAGAAAAAATATTGGTACTAGAAAATTTGAAATTACATATGTAGCTCATGTTAGATTTCTGACAGCACAGTGTGCTGAGCAAGTTCTGCCAGCTCTACTTCAGACCTTTCTGGTCTTGTTACTGCTTGTCAGGTAACTAACACCACCCTGGTGTTTGAGCCAGCTCATTAAATCCTAAATCCCAGGTATAGGTACTCATGTCCATAAATTTAGCCTGATGCAATCTGTATTTCATCCTTCTGAATAGTCCTAGAATATATCCCATGCATATTTGCCAAATTTGCTTCAATACAAATTGAAGAAATTCTGCAACTCATTTGGTGTTTTGCTGTCTCATTACTGGATCAGGTCATGCGCCTTTCCATCTGGGCTACTTTGGGATCAAACTCGTGTTATGACTAGATACAATAATGATGGTTCAAATGGGTTTTGGGAGAATAAACAGTTTCTAAGAACTGTCACAGGTGAAATCATGCAAAGGTTTCTATGCAAATTCTCAGTGTAACGTTCCTCTCTAACCACGGAGTGTTTACCTTAGTATAAAATACTCAATAGAATTACTCAATTAAAATTGCAACTTTGCAACTTGTATTATCAAGTCTTGGATCTGCTTTTCTACTTTATCTGACTTGGCTACAGAGATATGGAATGTGGCTTCTTGGCTTGATTTGGGGTTAAAAGTTCAAGGCCTGAGGCTTATTTTTGTTTGTGTATACTCTTCAAAGCAGGCAGAAGTATCCATCTTATGTTATTATTAATCCTTGTTAATCAAAAGTACTATCATAACGGTCAAATGTAGCAGTTACGTGACAAAATCCTTGCCTTCAGCTTATACAGTCTCAGGAAACCGCATGGGGTTGGCTAGGAGGCTTGTGGTAGAGTGCTTGCCTGCAAGCACAAGGTCCCGGTTTGATCCCCAGCACTGCATACGTAAATAAAGGAAAGGGGCTGGAGTGGTGGCTCAGCGGTTGGAGTGCTTGTCTGGCATGTGTGAGGACCCGGGTTCAAACCCCAGCACCACATACACAACTAAGTCTCAGAGAAATAAAGGCCAGATGAAAAAGTAAATAAAATTGATTCTCCTCACTCTATCACTCTCTTTTTTTCTCTCTCAAAATAAATAAAGGAAAAATAAAAACCAGGTGATAAAAAAGTTAATGCTCTTAAAAAAGAAACCACAGTTTATAGTTTAAATACTTATGATTCCACTGCATTTTTATTGTCATACTTCTTGCCTAGAATGAGTCACTAATGCATTCAGAACTAATAGCACAATCTTAAAGTTCAATGTTGAGTGGAACCAAGAGCTGTATCAGTAAGGAGCAATTCTGAAAAGCAAAAATTACTATTGCAGACCAAAGATGTTTTGTGCAGGGGATTGATTACACAAGTAATGGAAGAGCTGCAAAGCCAAGTAAAAAGATAGGGGGGCAATCCTGGAATTTGAAAAAGCAAGAAACCGCTACCACCACTTGGGCTGATATTGTGGAGGCCAGGACATAGTGTTTGTTAGCAGAGCTCAGAAACAGGCACCTAGTGGAGCTAGAACCTCTCACTGGCTATCTTGTGAAATCTGGAAACACAGGATTATTCCACTGGAGCTGGTGTATGGAGGAAACAGCCATGCAGAGATGTCACCAAAGGGATGAGGAGAGTCAGGGAGTGGGGTGTGGAGATGTGAAATAACCTAGCTTCTCTTTTCCCACCTCCAAGTAACCTAGCAAGACTTCCCATTTGGAAGAGGAGGAGGTGGGGGGTGCAGGGGCGGAAGGGAAATACTGGGGACTAAACTAGAGCAAAGTATACTCCATGCTTTCATAATTATGTCATTGTTTATTGTCATGTACATCTAAAAAGAATAAAAATGAAGGAAAAAACCTACAATTTGTCAAACCTATTCAGAAGCTACTTACGAAGGGAGTTGGGGGAATGTAGATCCTGAAATACAGAGAAAACAAGGGAAGGATGGAAATGAATCTGAACGTAAACAAAAGACCAGCACAAAAAGTGAATCTCATTCTTGTAATTATGTACAACTTAGTTGCTGTGGTTGGATTCATAGGATATGGTATAATCTTGCTTCAGAGAAGCTTGAAACTATATGGCTACATTATATATATTTATTAAATGCATGTGTTAATAGTACCAGCATGAATACTAGATCCTGTGTGATCCTAAGTATTTTTGGTAAGCTATCCATACATATATTTTACATATTGAAAAAAATCATTGTAGATATAATTTTATGAGTCATAAAATTATAACAATAAACTTTTAAATGAAATTCTACCTGAATACCATCCTTATTCTGAAACCCAAAGAACAGCATATATTTCCCTTATTATAAGCTTGGTTTTCTTTACTAATTTGCAGCTACATAGCTAAGATCATTTGTCTACATTTAGTAGACCACAAATAAGGTGCAAAAATGGGGTACTAAATGTGGGGAGGAAGAAAATAATGAATCCTGATATGAGATTTATCTATGCTAAGACTTTAGTCTTTTAATATTTTCACATCTATAACTATTCTTTGTGGGTTTGGGTAGGAAAGGGGCCCTCCTTTTCAGAGTTTCTTTTAAACCAAAAATAGTCTTGCCAAATTTTTTGCTCATGCCCTTAATCATTTATGAAATAATTTATAAAAAGTCAGATAAATTCAGAAAGCTTGGGTTTAGATACTGTATATTCCGTATCAAACTTTTTTTTAAAAAGAGGAAAAGGACTTTGTGTTCTGAATGTGTGAATTCTCTACCCTGTGATCAGGACGTTAGATTCGGGCATTAACCTAATGATCCATGGAATGTCTAGAACTTTCTTCTCAATGGAAGAAAGAAAGATTTGCAGAGGGATTGACTGCATATGAGTATGCTATTTCTCAACCCTGCAGATTGGGTTTCTCCCCAGCACAAGTGGTGGAGCAGTTGTTTCCAAAGCATATTGGGTATTATCCACATGACCAGTTTTTCCATCTGACAGTGGTAATTCCTTTCATCACAAACTAGGGGAACAGCTTTGGTTAATCTCCATGAATATCTGATTTTACAAACTCACCACTTACAAACTATGTGATGTTGAATGCTAGATTCAATATGAAGAAGACAATAAATGAACGTTCTACTTTCCTGATGCAGGCTAGTCCTTGGCATATGCTTTTGGTATTTAAAAAAAAAATGGTGGGCGCATATAGCCATTAAGAAATGCATGGCTAAGTTAAGGAGGTGAATGGAGAACAAAGTCCAGGTGCTTTTTGCAACTCCTCATTTTCGGAAGGTGGAACAATTTTTTCTTTCATCTTTGCACAATGTTCTCAATAAATATTTATTAATTGAATTCATTAAAGAAAACTTAGAAATCCAATAGCACTTCAAATATTTGAAGTTATATGGCAGAGGAATGAATTGAGTCTCTATAATAGCTGGTCTTAGCTTTCCTCCCTTTAAAGTCTCACACAGTACACTCGAGAGTTCTGAAATTATTAGAATTGTTTAAAAGTTAACCAGTTGGAAGCTTCCTTGCTATTGCTTCAGGACACATCATATTAGAAAACATTATTTCTGCAATGATATTGTGGCCTTTAAGGTAAATGGATGGCTATGGAAGAAATCATTCTGAGCAAAGTTAGCCAAACTCAGAGACCCAAGGGTTGGTTTTCACTCATTTGTGGGGGCGAGAAAAAAACCCAGGCTTGGGTGAAAGGTTGTCAAACTCATGTACTAGACCCAGCAAAGGCATAGCAACACATAATCTAGGGCAACCATAGACATGTAGGGGGGAGGGGAGAGGAAAGGAGGACAGGGAGGGATCTAGGGAGACAATCAACAATGTAGCATACTTTTTACCCCCTGAGAAGCCAAATAATACTTAGGCAATCATTTAATTCTGGAAAATTCACAATCTAACCATTTATATCACTTGTAAGGGTGAAATATAGAAGAATCAAGAGACTGGGGTGTGGGTGATGTGAGGGTAACTCTGGTTTAGTAGCAAATGCACATATTGTTACTTTATACACATTTATGATTGTGCAATAACTCAACTCCTTAATAAAAAAAATATGGTTTCTGTAAACTGTAAATGATCAGGCTTGATGACCACTAATTGGCCTTCCAACTCTGCCGTTTAGAAGTATAGAATCTTCAGTTTTCATTTTCACTGAGATACTTAGGTTTATATTCATTTATAAAGAATATCTCAGCTGGGCATAGTGGTGCATGCCTGTATTCCCAGTCACTCAGGAGGCTGAGGAAGAAGAATCACAAGTTCAAATCCAGCCTCAGCAATTTATTGAGACCTTGTCTCAAAATAAAAATTAAAATGGGCTGGGGATGTAACTCAGTGGTAGAGCACCCCTGGGTTTAATCCCCAATATCATTAAAGAGATAGGTGGGAGAGAAAGAGAAAGAATACCTTTAAAGTATGCAAAGAATTAAAATATACCAGGGGGAGTTTGGAGGCAGGCTTGTCTCCAGAGCTCTTTTAATGAGTTAAGGTATACTTGTATGCTGGAAAACCTATGCAGATATAATTTGAATTTATGGACATGGAAAGATGATTGTAACAATATGGTGTTAACAAATATGGGCATAAAACATGTATATTATAAACTGGGATGGGGAAATGTAATAGTTAATTTGTTTGGCATAATGAATAACAGCTCAACTCAATGTAATTAAACCTTTTTCAACCTACATGAAGTTGACTTGAATCTATTAACCTCTCATCTTGAAAGATAATAGGAAATAATAAGTTTGATAAGGAGGAAAGGGAGGAGTCTCCTATTCTTTGTTTCCTTCACGTTCTTTAAATCCTCTGGACTTGGAGAGAGTGGTCTATCAACTCCCAGGCATCAAATCAATGATCTTGGTCCTCATTTTCCTCTAACTTTCTGTAGTATTCAACCACACAAGCATCTATTTCTTCTGAAAAATTTCCATTCTCTTGGCTTCTGTAAACCTTTAGACTTGGGAAAGATCATTTCTTTCTTATCTGACTTGTTCTGTTTCTTTCTTCCTTTACTATCGTTGAAGTACTCTAAGCATCAGGCATCCTTGTTTCCTTTCCTTTCCCTTATGCCACTTATCATTCCTAATAAGATGACTCATTGTCTATCTCCATTCCTAATGTCTTTGTTTTTAGTCCTCCATTTCTTATTGCCTCTCTAAAAATTCTTGGGCAAACCTAATTACACTGTGTTTGAAATTAAATTAATCTTTCCATCTTATCCCTGTTCTAGCTCCTGTATTTCTTAGGTAGCATGAGTAAAAGATTCCAGTTAAGATTTTTCATTTACCTTTTTGTTTCTATAAGTGCTGGAGATCAAACTCTGCTAGGCAAGTGCTCTTCCACTGAGCTACATACCCAGCCCCCTGTTAACATCAATCTAAAGTTTGAAGAGCCATGGGAAGGAAAAGATCAGTTATATTACAGATGCATTACAAGTAGGACTTGGTAACTCACACCTTTCTCCTCTCTATGCAATGCAGAATTAAGTTGTACAAAAGATCATCAAGTATCTACTGTGCTATTGAGTTATTTTATTCGTTTATAAGGAACTTCCGTAACTGCAATATGAAACTTAGTTTTTCAACCCTGTTTATGCTTTATGCTTTTAAGTTTCTCAAATTCAACTTCTTCCATCTTATGAATATTTAGGAACTTAATCTACAGTTGGGGTGGTATATGTATGTGTATCCTATAATAGAATCAGAGTAATCACATATAATCAAGCATAAGAACACAAAATTATAAAACTTATCAAGGAATTAATAATTTATACTTCCTGTCTGTATACTTCCCAAATTCCAAGTCAGAGTGGATGGTCTTAATTATGGACCTATATGACCCTCCCTTTTTCTCCTATTCCTTGATCTGATTCCATTGTGAATTCAAATGAAATGACTAGAAATGACTCTTTGGTAGGAAGGACTGAACTGTGTTTTGAATACTTGCTCTCTAAACACACATTAAAGAAGCTCCTCCAACTAGATTCCATTGTCTTATCTGTGGAAATACTCAGCTGTCTGGAGGGACAAGTGTTATGTCATGTGGGCTCTCAGTGACTCTTGCCACATTCTGAAAACGAATGCCAAAGAGAGAAGAAATCCTTTCAGCATATGTGCCAAAGACCGAGAGTCCTTTATATTATGGTTCTTAAAAGCAGTCATAGGATTCTAGCCATTTTCCAGAATTAGACAATTACTATCCAAAGTTCTGATCTTGCCTGTCTGATACTACAGGGGTGGGACTGTCTCCTTCCAGTGGAATAGTGTCCTCATGGGACACTTTTCTCTAGTGAGAGTCTTGGTGACCAGAGGAAGTGGGAGAAGTGTTAGGTTCAGCAATTCCACTCTCCTTATCTGTGACTCAGGAGCCAAGAGGAACTGGCATGACTTTCGGAAAAAAGGGCGGAAAGGAGAGAAATGAAAGGGTTTCTTTTTTTTATAGTGGTGGTATTGAAGAATTGGAAATAGAAGAAAGAGTTTCAGGAACTGGTAAAAGCAATAAAATAGCTTATCCCTCCTGGTGGCTGGGTTTATTTCATTAACACATTCAGACCTAAAGCAGAACTATAATATTAGCATTGATTTATTACCATTATGAATATGCAAACATGCTTTTAAAACTGATAGCAGTTCTTTTTCTATGTTTAAAAATATGTATAGAAAAATATTTGGATGAAAATATGTTAAAATGGTTACTGCTTTTCAATTCTTTTTCATATCCTGTTTTTTCCTGCTTAGCGTAAGTATTTCTCCAAGTTAATAATAAATTTCAAATAACAATGTTATGAAGCCATTCAACATGTTTTGGTTGTGCTAACATATAGCTTAATTGTGTACTTACTGAATATTTAAATCTTGCTATTGTATACTGAAATAACATAAGTGTACTGGAATTTTTGCCTTTCAATATCAAAATTTATTTCACTAACACTTCAAACAAGGAGAATTACAGAGGAGCACTCAGATAGTATGTGACTTGTACCTACCTGCCCGTGAAAGTTTGGGTTTCTAATCTGCTTCCATTACCGTCCAGAGAGCCAGGGGTTAAACTCCTAGCAGATGGTGCAGCTGCTAACTAGGCTGCTGAGTGAGCATGACTGGAATTTAAAGAGTAGCTTAACCAGGGTTAATATATGGCCCGTGGGAAGACAGCTGGGCTGTAGCAGAATTAGAGGTGAGGAGGTTAGTCGCATTCTCCTGAAAACAGAGGACATGCCCCAGCCAGTGTCACTGAAAGCCATTTAGGGACAGGAAAAAAAGCAGAAAGGTCCTATTTAAGGGAGCAATTGAAGGAGAGGGTCATGGTGCTGGAGGAGAAAAGGATTAACTACCAAATACGGATAGGTCGGTGGGGAAATGAAAGACGACAGAAACAAGCAAGAATGGCAGAACTCTGCTCCTGCAGCCACCACTGAGACCCCAGACCATACCTCCCACCCCTTCCCAGCTGCAGGTTGTGAAGCTCTCCGCCGTGTGTGGATGGAGGTGGAGAGCTCCCTCCAATCCTGCCCGGCAATCAGACATTGAACATGGCTTAGTTTATGCTGTAAGAGGACACAGTGGAATGTTATCCAGTTGAAGACATTGAGCTCTTGCAATTACACCCTTAGCAAGGACAAAGCCTGACATCCATTCCAGCCCCAATTCTGCAAATGCCTTGAGGGTCTGTCCTTAGTGGAGCACTGTGATAAGTGTCACAAAGGTTTGAAATTTTAAAAACAGAGACTGCAACACAAGATGACTAAGAAAACAAGTACAGAGAGAGTGGTAGAAAAATCAAAAGCAAGAGAGAAACAATCAGTGAAGAAGACTGAATTTTTATGAAGGATTTAGGAAAATATTACCAAAGATATATAAGGTCATTACTAAAGAAATCACATAAGCATGTGTATGAAAAGATGCATGACTCCCTCCCCCACGTATGGGTGCATGTACTTCACTGTAAAGTACTCTGAGGTCTCTATGGAACACGTGAACCTTCTCATGTTCAATTTCTGGCATAAATGGATGTTCAATAAATATACTTAGAATATTTGAAGACCTAGATGGTATAAAGCCTACGGAATGACCATGGACTTTTAACGCTACTTAGATTTGGGTTCAAATTTCATGTCCTTGCTATGTGACCTTGAATAAATGACTCAATCTCTGAGTACTTATTGATACAATTGAATGGATTTTGCAATGTATTAAATACATTTCCTTGATAAGCGCTAGTCTTAGTTTTAGTTTTTCCTTGCCCTCATCCTTGCATTGACCAATTCTGTGCAGCTGCTTGCTCACTGCTTCCTTGGTAACACCAGAGGGCAACATTATTCCATTCTTATATCCAAGGCTTTCACGAGTAAATCCTGCTCATTGTAGACAGGATTTTAAAAAAATGCTTCAGCAGGGGAGTAAATAGACACTCTGTGTCCCAAAAGGTCAGTAGGGCAAAAGGGGACAAACCCTGGAAGGACGTGGGATCAACTGCTATGCCTCTGCTCTGTGGGCAGCAGCTGTGTATGAAGATGCCATCAGAGGTTCCATTTAAGCAAACTACTTCTGCCAGCTGGACTGGGAGGACCTCTTGGTGCTAATAGAAATAAAATCTGAGTTTGGGAATAAAATCAGTGTGCTTGTTTCACACTAGAAAACAACTCTCCTTCTGATATCTATGACAAGGCTGCTGGAATTTGTTTGCTGGAGAATTAGAACTGTGCTGACCACATGGTGCTTGAGGCAGTCCTGTTTTATGCTTGTGGCCCTGGAGTAATTAATAATGCCCCCTTTTACCTTCTAAGAGCCCGGGTTTGCAGGGTAAGTTATGTGGTCACAGTATGGGTTGGACCCTAGCAGGGGTCCTTGGGCCTGGTAAAGACCATCCATGGATTTTGGAGTCAGCTTGACAGACATATGGGTTAAAATCCCTGCCCTGTGTGTCATTTGGAAATTATTTAACCTCTTTATCCTTAACTTTAATTCCTTTCTCAAATAAATTAAATGTCATAAGTATAACTAAGGCATCCTGTGTATCCCTCCTGTATACAGTCTCTTATTAACTAGTAGTATTGAACAAGTTCCAAGCCTTTATTAGGGGTTATAACTATAAGTGGGCTTGCAGGGGCTTAGGGTCTAAGCATTTTCATTGTTACTCAACACTGCCAAATTTTGCCAAATATTTGGGTAGGGAAAAAAGTCAGGTAGTCAGTGTAGGCAGAATGATGAGGGTCAGTAAGGAGGAAATTGACAGACGATCATTTTTTTAACAAGGCAAGCAACAAAACTGCGGAGCCACCGCTCCAGTTCACTTTTTTTAAGGGTGCAAAGAGCTTCTGCTATTCCAAATAGACAGATATGTATATCAGCTCAACATCCCCCTCTGCTAACAAAGGTGCTCTGGACACAGACATTCCTTCAGCTGATAAAGGTGCTCAGAGGCACAGACAAAAGACAAGATCAGACCAGAACTTCAGTGCCCATGCTCCTAGGCATGAGGGAGGGAAGACAATGATCAGTGAAAGGGGGAAATTTTGAGAGCCTTCAAGAAGGATGAGTCACATCCCTTCCTATAGTGGCTCCAGGGCCTCCTTCTCCTGGGTGAAGTCTGCTTTGCTTGTCTTGGTGTCCCTTGGTTTTCATTCTTTGACTGTGGGGAACATGAACTGGACTTCCACAAAACTGGTATTACAAAACGTTTTCTGTGGCCAGGCACATAGATGCATACCTGTACTCCCAGAAACGTGGATAGGAGGATCCCAAGTTTGAGACCAGCCTGGGCAACTTAGTGAGACCCTCGGAATGTCGCTCAGGGGTAGAGCACCCACTGACCTCAATCCCCAGCATCTCCCCCACCCTCACCTGACTGCCACACACAAAGTCCAAAGTAATTGTTCCAATTTCCATTGTATTGAAACATTTTTTCCAGCTAAAATATTTTAGTTGAAACAGAGAAGATTCATAGCACTTGCAGTAGTCATGTAACAAGAGAAACACTAGCTGGAAAGCATACGCATCATAAGAGGTAGGGAAATAAATGGGTGCCCACTGTGTGCCAGGCCCTAAGCTGGATGATTACATCTGCTTTGCAAATGCTTTCCAATTAACCCCATTACCTATCAGTCACCAAATCCTCTTAATTCTACCTCAAAACATCTCTTAGATTCATCCCTTAAGAATATTTTGCAAAAATCCAGGGGCTGGAGCAGTGGCTCGATGGTTATGGTGTTTGCCTGGCATGCGCAAGCACACAGGTTCAAGCCCATGTACACAACTAAGCGTTGGAGCAACGAGATCCATGTGAAAAACTCAATAAAAATTGATTCTCTCTCTCTCTCTCTGTCCTTCTCTCTTAAAAAAAAAAAAAGAATATTTTTTGAAAAATCCAAAGGACGCCTGCTGAGTGAAACCAACCCATCTCCTCGCTTCTAGTCTTTGCCCTCAGGATCCATCCTTTGCAGTTGTCAGAATTATTTTCCTAAAAGCATAAAGGGAATCTTGTCACTCCTATCTATGGAAACATTTTAGGGGTTTTCCATCAACTACAGGAGAAACTTCCAACTTTTTGGGTGAGGTAGATTTTGAAAGATTTCTCGTACCCTGGAGTTTTCCCCTCTCACCTCCTTCCTGCCTCTTTGCCCTTTGTTATCCTGACACCCCAGATGGACCAGTTGCCCAAACAGGACCTGTGCTTTTCAGATGGGGAACGGCACAAGCGAAGCCAAGGCAATTTGAATGTTCTTTCCACCACCCTCACCTTGGCAGATTTACCATAACTAGGGCTTTGAGTGACTCCAGGCGTCTGGAGAGGCTTGACTCAGAAAGGAAGGATTCGCGAATGGGTTGATTCAACTACTTGTCATGGATAGGAGACCATATAACTTAATATAACTTATTTTTAACATAAAACTGGCACACTTCAGAGAGAGGGAGTTTAAAATCATTAAAATTCTACAATTTTTTGAATTTTTGTGAATTATCTAAAATATTGGTTTTGTTCTATTGTCAGACCAATAAAATAGCTCTATTAAAAAAGCAACTTAGAACAAAATTAGGTACATTAATACTATGTACATTAAATAAAAATATTGAAACTACAACAGCCAAGAAAATCTACAGTGTTAAAATTTTAAACTGATTTTACAAAAGCCTTCACTACAATGAGAGCTGTTTCACCTTTGTCGGAATGAACTTCTAACCTTGATTCCCTGCAGATGAAAACAATGAGTTATTATTGGACTTTACCTAATTGACGTTTTCTTTTGAAGCAGCTAAAGACTTTGATACACAACTGGCAGGATTTAAGTCTTTGAGAAGTTCTTCTGCTAATGGAGTTAACACGTCAACCATTCCCACTTCATTTTTGTACATGCAAAGGACACTTGGAATTGAAAATGCACAAAATAATTTAGAAGTTTGCGCTTAGTGAAAAGTATGCTTCACAGCAGGGTTATGTGAGCACTAACTTCAGAAGCTGCACGTGTTGAACAACTTCTTTGGACACAACCTTTATGTAATAACTACTAACATTTTTTTAAAGAAGAAAGTACATTACATATGCAGATTTTTAAATAAACATTCTGTTGAAGGAGAATTCCCTTACTTTATAGGAAACAATATAGATTATTAGAGCTCAATGAACACATCTTAACCAATAAATGGAACATTAGTAGCACCCATCGTCCCACTGTCTTGCCTTGACACCACACACGAGCATGTAGACTTACCTACTTTTACATAAATTGTATCATACATTATACATTTTTGCTTCTCTCTCCTTTTCCCTCATATTACATTTGTCTATAAAGCAGGACTTTCTTTCTTTGCTTCAAAAGTATTCCTTTGTGTGAATGCCACAACCAACCTAGCTCTTCTACTACATTTCTACTATTTACCTCCAGTTTGGGGATATTATGAACAGTGCTGTTTTGAACACTGTCGTGCATTTTGGGGTGCATATGTACTTGTTTCGTTGAGCACAAGCCTAGGAGTGGAGTTGCTGGATCATAGGCTGTTTGTTACATGTTCAGCTGTAGGAAATTCTGCAAGACAGATGCTCTGCGTTTGAATCGCTTGGGCTGTTTCCCACACACGTTTCATCCTAGCTTTAGGCATCTGGCACGTTGGCGATGGACCATCACTTAATTAGCTAACACCCCAAACTGGCCTTTGAGGATAGCTACACGAAATACTTCTCTCATCCCATTTCTTTATAGGGGAGAAGGAAGTTTGATTAGTACTTCCTGAAGCCCAAGAAGTGGGGTGTAGAGCGCAAGGCAGCAGCTGATAACCATGAGAGCATCTGGAGACTGGCGTCTCTTTTCCTGGTAGGATGCACACTCTGCCTCTGGGATTGTTGACTTGCTTCTGTTTGAGAAGGCGAAAGGCCAGGAAAGGTTTTCAGAAGACGTAGTGCGGGTAATGCTAGGCCAGGTAGGACATGTGTGTTTCTACATAGATCCAGAAGGTGGATCTGGCTCATCCCCACACACACCGGACTTGGGCTCGTGGTGCACACTCAAGATTTGTGCTGCAGTCTCGCTGCTCCAATGTGGGGTGAAAGGGAGTGTGCATCAGAGGAATATGGGACAGGGCTGCCAGACGGAAGATGTGGTTGAGTCTCTCATGAGACCATCAATATCCCTGTGGGGGCGCTGATTCCCTGCAGGACATGTATTACGGTATGTATTAGGGCTGCAGCAGGGATTCTTACCAACAGAAAGGGGACATCAGCTGTGCCACAGTCAGGCTTCTTTGCCCCTCATTCTTTCCGGGTTGTACCTCAAAGGAGTAAAACTGCAGGAAAGGAGGTGCGGTGTGAAAGAACCCTCCACACTGCTTCCATTCTCCCCTAAGCTCTGAGTCCAGTTGCACAGGAGAAAAGGCGATAAACTAGTGAACTAGGTAAATTAGTGCCTTGATAAACTAGTGAAAATTTAAAGCAAATACATTCTGTACTAATAACTGAAAAGGACAGCAAATTACGGACTATGACTGAGATCCCATCAGGGTCCTGCTACCCAGCAAAAAGGAGAATTAACAGAGTAGAGTTGAAAACATTTACTGGAAAAATGAAGAAAAAAAAAAACCAGTTCTATGTTTATACCCAAGTTGTTGAGACTGCTCAGTCAAGCTGGTTATATAATCTGACACAAATTCACTTGATTAATGCCATTCTTCACCAAGAAAACAGAGCCTGCCTCTGTTTTGCCCCCCGACTATATTCCCAGTGCTCAGCATAGGACCTGGAACGTAGCAGATGCTGGCTCAGTATTTGTTGAATGAGTAGCACGAATGATCTGTTTTTCTCTTTCCTACATTTTTTTGTGTCATAAAAAACCACACACAGTCCTAATGATAATTAAACTCTCTCTGCAGACAATCAGCTGTGAAAGTATAAGACCGTATTGTTCAATTTGCCACATTTTTTGAAAAATGTACCTTTCCATTAAGGATCAAAGTAACTGAAGCAAAAATTACAGAGATTCTACTTTCATATTGGAAGCTAGTATTCATCAATTTATAATTTTACCTTCTTATCCAAATCGAGGGAAAAAAGAACAGAAAAATAAGGTTATCGTATTAAACAAACATTTTGTCCACGGGCGTCTTTCGAATGGGTCCAGGCTGCGACCAGGAGCAGACTGGGTTATTAGTGAGTTGACTATTGCTACTCAGGGTTTGAAGTTTAGTGATATTTTCACTGTATGGAGCAATATTTTTTTCTCCAGGAAAATGCAAGTATTAATAGCTTCAGATAATGATGGCTTTTGGTCACTAGGAGAATGGACAATCCAGTGGATCAGGGTGAAGCTATCATCAATTCAATTTCAAAGTGAATCATAGATTCACCCCCTTTTTTGGGTGTGGTGGAAGAATACTTTTTGAGGTACCTAATTACTAAAGTATCAAAAGAAACATCCTAAAATGGTCCATGGTATAAACTCAAGGACGTTACTGCAGCAATGTTTCCAACAAGTCATTTATATTCATTTTCTTCAATAATGTATAAGGGCCTACCCTAGAGGAAACAAGCAACCATTCTCTTTATTTTTTTAATGAATCAATTTTATTTATTTTTCCATCTGTCCTTTGCTTCTCTGACACTTAGTTGCGTATGTGGTGCTGGGGTTGGAATCTAGATTTTCATGCATGCCAGACAAGTGCTCCAACCCCTGAGCCACTGCTCCAGTCCCCATTCACTTTATTTTAGATAAACTTTTATTTTAGCCAGATGTGATGGCACAGTCCTGTAGTTTCAGCTGCTCAAGAGGCTGAGGAGGAAGGATAGTTGTCCAATGCCAGCCAAGGAACTTAGAGAGATCCTGTCTCAAAATAAAAACTTTAGAGGGCTGAGCATATGGCTCAGTGGTAGAGCACCTCTGGGTTCAATCCCCAAGAACTTCAATAAATATATAAACAAATTTATTTTAGGACAACATGTGGACAGAGAGTTTCTATACACCATACTTGTTTTCCTATGATTAACATCTTACATTAGTACATTTTTTACAACAAATGAATCCAAATTGATATATTATATTAGCTTAAGTCCATAATTTTTTATTCATATTTATTTACAGAATGCTTTTTTTCTGTTCCAGGATCTCATCCAAGGTACATTACATTTAGTTGTTGTATCTGCTTAGACTCCTCTTGTCAAGTATCTCTTGCTTTTATTACCCTGACAATATTTTACTTGTTTTTGGGGGGTTCATTTTTACATAATCATGCATGCATGGCAGTTCTGAGGAGTGCTGTTAGGTATTGTGTAGCGTGTCTCATTTGGAGTAGTACTAGTTAGGTATTTTATAGAACGTCTCTCATTTGGGAGTTGTTCATGCTTGAACTGGGTTTCTGGATTGCTGGAAGGTGACAGAGGTAAAGGGTCGTAGACTATAAACAGGACTTATCACTGTTTGTGTTGACCTTGACCATCTGCACGTTTGTTAGGTTTCTCCACTGTAAAGTTCCTCTTTTTCTCCTTTCCATACTGTACTCTCTGGAAGCAAGTGAAATCCATCCCCCTCCTGTTTTGAAACTGAGCATTTAACTCAGAGGTGCTTAACCACTGAACTATGTCCCCATCCCTTTTTATATTTTGAGACAAGTTCTCGCTACATTGCTTAGGGTCTTACTAAGTTGCTTAGGCTGACCTCGAACTTGCCATCCTCCTGCCTCAGCCTCCAGAGTCACTGGGATTACATGTGTGCACCACCATACCTGGCTCTCTGTTGAGAGCAACTCAAATTACTCTGAAATTCCAGTTTCATTTCAAATTCATTCTGGCATTACTTTCTGTACCAGTGACACACATAAATATGCACACATGTATAAATGTTCATGCACAGCTCTTCTCTACACAAAGAGACCTAGAAAGATCTATGTAGAAGTCTCTCAATTTCAAAATCTAAACTACCAACAAGATCTTCTCCAGAAGTTTATCTGGGACTCTGGATAGAAACAGAGTATTTTTTTCCTCAGTCTTGAACATTCAAAGATAAACCTCAGAGATAAAACACAGAGATGAACAAGCTACTAGTGCTTGGTTTAACTGAATGAAGATAAGTGATAGTAAAATGTAGATACTTCTCTCTTATTCTTTGTTGAAGAATAAAGGGACCCACAGTTACCAAGAGCCCCTGAAGTGGTTAGCAGTTGTTTTTCTCCTAGAAATTCCAGGGATTTGACCTGATGGCCTCTATTTCCATTTGGAGAATGAGTTTAGCTTCACATCAGACTTTGGTGAAAACAAACATAATTTCACCTACTTCTTCAGAGGAGGACACACATTGGTCATTTCTTCTTTCCTTTTCATTGTTAGCAATTGTGCAGAATCATAAAAGTAATATTAAAACAAATAGCAGCAAAATACTCCCACCAAAAACTGTTACTGTTCTTCATTAAGGTGTGTCATTTAATAGGCTGATTCTGCAAATTCTGACTTAGCAGACTAGCTTAGGACGTTTTTAGAAAATCAGTGTGTATTAAATTTCAAGTTAAGCTCCTTACCACTTAGCTATAACTAAAAGCAGTATGGATCAAATCTATTGAAGGTGTGATTCAGGAAGAATTGAGGAGCTGAGGAACAAGGAGCCACACTGCCCAGTACAAATATGAGTCACATGTGTAATTTGAAAATGTCCAGTAACCATATTTAAAAAAAAGCAAAAAAAAAAAAAAAACCCAAAGAAACAAAAATCAAACAGGTGAAACTAACTTTTCGTAACATATCTAGGATATTTTGATATCCAAAATATCTTTGAGCAGGTAATCAATTTAAAAATATTAATGAAGGCTAGAGTGGTGTCTCAGCAGTGGAGTGCTTGCCTGGCATATGTGAGGACCCAGGTTTTAACCCCAGCATCACATCACAACCAAGTGTCAGAAAAACAAAAGCAGATGAAAAAATAAAATTGATTCTGTATTTCACATGCTCTCTTTTAAAAAAAAAATCAATGAAATATTTTACATGCTTTTTCTTAAAGTCTTTGGAATTCAGTGTGCATTTCACTCTTATAGCGCAATCTTAATTTAGATGCTAAATTTTCAATGATTATTTGAAGCAATTGAACTAAAAAAAAGGTTGGGTTTAGCAGAAAATATTTTACAGTGCTTCCATTTTTACATTTAAAAGAAATAAAATTTGAAATTTGGTTCTTTGTTAATGCTAGACATTTTTCAAGTTCTCAATTGCCATGTGTACCATATTGGACAGTGCAGGCACAGATTAAGATACAAAGGACTTTGAAGTTACAGAGTTGAAAAAGGTGTTCCCTGCCAATTCTGCAAAACAGCGGTCAAGAGAGAAAAGTAATTGGAAGCTTGAATAGAAATTGAAAGATCTCAAAGAATGAAAGTGGGCTAAGAAATTGATGCTGGGTGAGTAAAAGCCTGCTGGTTTATGGTAGGACCTCTATTATGCACTGGAACAAATTAACTCCCCATGCCCCGAGTTGTGAGATTGCCCTGGCACCTCTTCATGGTCCTGGTGCAGGAAAAGAAGGCAAGTGCTCTAACCACTTAGCTACCACTGCAGCCCCCATAATGATGGATTTTATGAGACTTAGGAAACCTGGAGAAGGTCAAGAGGTCAGTGAACCTAGGATGAAAGTACAGTAAAGCTGAGACTGGTCCAGGGTGTGGGGAAGTGACCACTGTGAGGCGGTCACCGGGAAAGACTAAAGGGTATAATGAGGCCAAAGTGCCTGTTTTGGGGGAGAGTCTTGGGAATGGTGGACAGGAGAGAGGATTTTTATTACCTGATACTGTGAAGGACAATAAATGTACTCTTCTAGTTGAAACAAAAGGTGCCAAGGACCTCCCTTCCTTGACTAGACTCCTCCCAGTGACTCTAGAGCAAACCAGAAAGCCCATGGGCCACATCCAGCCACCACTTGTTGTGTAATTACACTTTTATTGGAGGACAGCTGTGCTCACTGGGTTCATGTTTTGTGCATGACTGCTTTCACGCTGTAATGCAGAGCTGAGTGGTTGCCACAGAAAATATATAGACCATGAACGCTAAAATCTTCACTCTCTGCCTCTTTGCACAAAAAGTGTGCTGACGCCTGGTTTCGTCAAGCACCACCCTGTCTGTGAAGGAGTTTCAATCTAATTCTCTACCCATTAGCCCATTCCATTAGAGGAGGCGAAGAACGCAGGACTTTTCAGACACAGCAAAGATTTCTTTATGGTTTAGAGTGCTACATATGTCCAGGGGAAAGTGGGAGATGTGCCCAACCCCATTCCCAAACTGAAGCCAGGTGAGGGAGACTTGAAAACAATCACTGTGAGAATTTAGCATAAGCTTCCTGGAGTTTGCATATAAAATCTCACTACAGGGTGGCTGCTTAAAGAGAAAAGGCTTTAGAGGCAGTGACACGAACCTGGTACAGTAACCTCCTCCTCCCTCTAGTTTTTTAGTTTTATTGAGGTATAATTCGCATACCATAAAATATATGCTCAGAGTTGTGCAACCATTATCTAGAAGAACATTTTCATCTCCCCCCAAAGGAACCCTATATCCCCACTTCTAACTCCCAACCCTAGTTAGCCACTGATCAGCTTTCTACTTCTGTGCATTTGCCTATTATGAGCATTTTATGTGATTGGGTTTATACAGTAGGCTACCTTTTGTGCCCTAGCTTCTTGCACTTAGCACAATATCTACAAAGTTCATCCATGTTATAGTGTGAATTGGTGCTTCATTACTCCTTATGGTTGAATAATATTCTACCGTATTGACTATACCATTTTATCGCTGTGCCACATTTTGTTTATCCAGTTGAGTGTGTTTGGTCTTCTCTTTCTTCCGGTATCAGGGATTGAACCATTTCGGTACCAGTGTTTAACCATTAAGCCACATTCCCTGCCCTTTTCATTTTTTATTTTGAGACAGGGTCTAAGCTACTCAGAGCCTCAGTAAGTGGCTGAGGCTGGCTTTGAACTTCTGATTCTCCTGCCTCAGCCTCCCGAGTTGCTGGGATTACAGGCATGCACTACCACGCCCAGCTCAACCAGTTGAGATGTATTTGGGTTGTTTCTACTTTTTTGGCTATTATAAACAATGCTACTCTGAACATTTGTATTACAGGTTTTAGTTTGAGCATCTGGGTTACATAACTGGGAGTAAAATTTCTAGGAGTCAGTGTAACAGAAATGAAACTGCTCATCCTTTGGAAGAACTTCCAGACTAATTTCAAAGTTTCTGTACCACCTGTACATTCCCACCAGCAGTTTCTCCATCTTTGCCAACACTTGTTATTGTCCATCTTTGTTATTACAGACATCCTCGTAGATGGAAAATAGTATCTGATTGTAGTATTGATTTGCTGATATTGATGCCAATCATCTTTGCAGGTGCTTATTGGACATTTGCACATCTTCTTTGGAGAATGTTATCCAAAATCTTTTTGTCCATTTTTAATTGGGTTATCTTTAAATTTTTGAGAGAGGGCCACTGTTCTTGAGTTGTCTTAAAGCGTCTTTGCCACACATGCCTGGTCAAAGGGTAGGAAGGTCACACAGAGGTCACCACAGCCTGAGATGAAGAGCATATCATGTATGACCATCAGGAGGTGACATCACCTGTTACAGGAGTATAGATTGGTTTCCTAAAATCTACAAAGTACTAAAGGAAAAAAAAAAAAGCCAGAATCTAGGCAGACAACATCAGTGTCATGAGACTTCTACTTTTCCTTGAAATTTTTTTCTTTTACACCTACCTCCACCTTCCCTAGATGCAGAATAGTGGCTATTCAATAACAGGAGGAGGGGGTGGAGGGAAATAGCTCAACAGGGAGGCAAAGGAAACATTGAATGGTCTCAAAGAGGATACTATTAACATCTGCCAGTAACTAGAAAAACCATGGGACCTGCCTGAAATTTCATCCACGGATGGGAAGAATGAACTAGCTCAATGGACTCAAAGGCAGTTGTGTGAAAATAAGCATTAAAGGAGTGTGCACTGTCACTCCTACTAAGTCTGGATTGTTTGGCTATGACCCAGATCTCAGACCCAGTCAACATTTAACATAAACTTCTAAGACATGACTATTTTTGTGTACATATGCAGTGGGGAAGTGCTCTGGGCAAGTGAGTTAGAAGGTCACAGAATAGGAACTGGGTGGGCATGGTGGAGCATGCTTGTAATCCCAGTGACACAACTCCAGAGGCTGAGGCAGGAGGATCACAAGTTTGAAGCCAGCCTCAGCAACTCCGTGAGCCCTAAGCTTAGTGAGACCCTGTCTCAAAATAAAAAATAAGTGTCCCTGGGTTCAATTCCTGGTACAAAAAAAAAAAAAAGAAGAAGAAGAAGAAGAAGAAACAATGAAAGAAACCAGCTGGGGTGTTAAGAATAAGCAAGGAGAAATAAACTCAGGGGCAAGCTGGGCAGACATGGACGACACGGCGTGCAGAGGTCTGTGCAGGCGGCAATGATTTCAGAGATCACGGACACGGAGGAAGGAACAGGCGTAGAGTGAAGTGGGAATAATGAAGCTTCCCACTACAAATGAAGCTACTCTGTTCTAAATCTTCCGTTGTAAATTTGATGCATTGGCATCATTAACCTGGTCAGAGGAATAACAACAGCATTATTAAGTTGCAAACCTCAAGTACCATGCTAGGAAGAACCTGGGATTTCTATGATCAGTAGCTTTTTTATTGACAAATTCTTTAATTTGAGAAAGGGACTTTCCAGTGGAAATAATAGACTGAAAATTGTTTACTTGGCAAAACACCATTAGACTAAGACTTCATATACAAGGACATTATAACAAACTTTACCTTCCAAGTGCTTTTGGAATGAGATGGTAGGGAATTTTTTCCTGACTTGTAGAGCAAAGAAGTCAAAAAGATACTATATTTTACATTTAAGGAAAGCGCAGCATGAAAAAACAGGAGCAAACTTGTTAATCAACGAGCGAAGCAGGTGTTTTAGTCAGCTTCTGCATTGCTGTGACTAAAAGGCCTGACAGAAACAATTAGAGAAGGAAAAGTTTATTTGGGGGCTCATAGTTTCCGAAAGATCTCGATCCACAGTAGGCCAGCTCCATTCCTTCAGGTGCAAGGTGAGGCAGGACATTGTGTCAGAAGAGTGTGGTGGAGGGAAGTTGCTGAGGACAAGATCGGGAAGCACAGAGAGCTCTGCTCACCAGGGACAAAATATATACCCCAAAGGCATGCCCCCAGGGACACACCCCTCTAGCCACACCCCAGCTGCCTACAGATTCCACCCAGTTAATCCCTATCAGTGGGTCAGCACACTGATTAAATTAAGGCTCTGATAACCCAATCATTTCCCCTCTAAGCCTTCTTGCATAGTCTCACACATGAGCTGTTGGGAGACATCTCACATCTAAACCATAACACTGGAAAGGAATCGAGCAAAAGGCGACTTGTCACAGTTTTCAGTTGTCAGCCAATGACGTACCCTTTAAATTGGAATAAACTGAGTGTGGTGGCACACATTTGTAATCCCAGTGGCTCAGGAGGCTGAGGCAGGAGGATGGCAAGTTCAAAGCCAGCCCTACTTATTGAATCTTGATTTTGCACCATGTGTGCATGCATACATGCTATGTATGACTCAGATCAGGCATGCGTTGTGCTATGCATGGTTCAGTAAAGATACAGGCATAATTGCTACCCTTGTGGAGCATACATGCTCTTAGAAAAATAAGACTAACCACATGAAGTGCCACAAAGTGAAAAGAATACAAGAGGCTTTGGAATAAATTACTTAATTGAATATGGTTATGCATATTGACAGATACTACAGATAATAGCTTCATGGTTAAATCAATTGCTTCTAGATTGTCATATGATCTTGCAAGATGCTATTTGATAACAACCACAAAAATTTCCCTTGACCATGTCTGTTAAGCCCCCATTCTAACTCAGACAAAGGTAGGCAATCTATCAGAGTATTTCCTAGAGAGTGCTCCATGAACAGGAGTACCCAGAGATGCCTTGAGAAAGGATTTTGTGATCAAATTTGATTAATGTGCCACACCACGTCTCCTCCCTGGGAAATTAAAGGATCCAAGAAATCCTGCAGCTGAAGACTCCCGTTAAAACTGTACAACCCATGCTGGGGGCATGGCACATATCTGTAATCCCAGCAACTCAGGAGGCTGAAGCAGGAGGATCGTAAGTGCAAAGCCAGCCTCAGAAACTTAGTGGAGCCATAAGCAAGTTAGTGAGACCCTGTCTCAAAATAAAAGTAAAGGCTAAGGATATGGCTCAGTGGATAAGTACCTCTGGATTCAATCCCAGTACCAAAAAAAAAAAAAAAATTCCTGTACAACCCTGCACATCCAAAGCATATTTGGCTATAGAACACCTTTTACTTAGAATTCCTGAGTCTACTTGGATAAATGCTGTGCTAAACACATAAGACATTGAGGAACTGATGACTTGGAAAGAGAGAGTATAACTAATTTGCACCTGGATGAAGTGATTATTTAACAATAGGTTGAATAAAAGCCAAGGATCTAGTGGACAAATTTCTTCAGAGTTACAGGAAATGAAACACAAATGTGATTCTGGGTGCCTTGCTGAATAATTAAAGATTGTTGCTGTAGATTTTACCCAGCATACCTTATAGAGGTCATCCTAATGATTTTCTCTAAATATTTTTTCCATTTCCTAAAGGTCTACCTTCATCCAGTCATTAAAATAGCTCTCCTGTTCTATTTCATGTATGTTTCTCTCACCATCTTGCTCCCAAACCTTATCTGCTTCCTTCTTCACCCCCACCTCTCTCTGACCCACTTTTCAGGAGTGACTGCCAGGACTTCTGCTCCCATGGCTAGTTGCGCTACTCCATGTGGGGCAGCTGCAGAACCCACGAGCTTTGTTCCCTTGTCCTCTCGTTCTCCATGGAGGAATATATTTTCACTTCTACTCCCAAAGTTTTCTTAAGAAGTTTTACAGTAGAAGTTTTTTCTTTTTTAGAGAGAGAGGGGGGAGGGAGGGAGGGGGAAGAGAAAGAGAATGAATCAAGAAAGAATCAATTTTATTTAGTTTTTCATCTAGTCTTTGTTGCTCTGACACTTAGTTGTGCACGTGGGTGCTGGGGTTCCAACCCACGTCCTCTTGCATGCCAGGCAAGTGCTGTAACCTCTGAGCCACCACTCCAGCCCTATGGTAGAGTGTTTTAAATGATGGGTTTCCCAAATCTATCAAGACCAACTTCCTAATTTCTTTGAACATTCCTAAAGTTAGCTTTATTTCTTAGGTGGTGCTAACAAGACTCTTTTTGGATGGACTTGTGTCTGATAATCAGTCAATTCCAAGAATAATCTATAGAATTTTGCTAATTTTAGATTACAAGATACAGAATATAAGCTATTTAAATTTAGAGGTTTCCCTTTTCCATTTCAAAAATCATGGCAAAATAACCAGAAAAGCTGATCCCTCACTCAAATCGAAACCTAAAGGAAACACTGAAGCAAAAGGCAAATCAATGAAGCTGAGAAATAAAGGAAGAACCATAATGAGTCCTGATGTCAGAGGAAAATGATAACCCAGAGTAGAAGAGGATCTAGTGCCATAGACACAGAGAGGCCAAGGAAAAGCTTTATATCCTGTACCTCTCATATTCACTAACTTGGATGTCTCAAGAGGACTCCTGGCCACTACAAAGCAGAGGGAAAACAGGCAGTGCGAGGTCAGTGATGGGGTGATATCACAGCAGTACTCAAGTGCCTGGTGTGAAGAAAGGATAGCAACAATGCCCACGGATTCACAGCCTCTGGACATATTCTCACCTATACCCCAAGAACTACGGGAGGTGTAAGATGTTTCCTAGAGACTTGAGTCTATTAAATCTGATTTTATATAATTTATATGAAATGAAATTATTAAAATAAAAACAATAATGGAGATGAACTCTGAAATGCACACAATAGAAAAACAAATAATGAGCTAGATCAAGTCAAGAAATTCTTCCATAAAGCATCAGGGTCAGGGGACACCATCTACTAAGGACATTGAATAGTGTGGAAAAGGGTAGAGATTAAATCTGAAGGGAAAACTCCTGAACATGCTTGTCGTTGTATTCCTTTGTTGACATATATTTGTGTTTCTGTTGGTTTAATGTTTTATTATGAAGTTTCCATAACTCAGTGATATTTTGACAACTTTGCCTGCCTTTCACAATTTTTGTTGCAGATGAGGTTCTGCCAATATGATGTAATTTAGTCAGCACCTTTTATCAGATCTCTCATGGCGCCATTACTTTGGAATTGCCACAGTTCAGAGTTTTGATCTTTGTACCTTCAAAATAATCTTATTCAAGTCACCCAAGAACAATCAATTTATTGAGAGCAAGCTTTTTTTTTTCCCCAAGATACTTACCTAACAATCAGAACGCCTATTTTTTAATGATTATGTGCTATCATTGATCATTCACTGCCCATACCAACGGATAAGTTCATAGAGATTGATTTTCTAAAGATCAGGGAATCTGGGATGTCTGAATGTTTACTAGAGGGTTACTTGTTGAGTTCAGAAATAGATATTTCATAGAGGGAGGTTCTGTGTAGGTCTGATAAACACTTTTCTAGTCACCTAAGGCCAGATTCAGAGTTCCCCTCCTGAGAACAATGTAATGCTACCTCCCTGACTCTCATTGGTCCATTTCCATGTTTACTCCTTTTCTTCTGTTAAATCCGCCATTATTGTGGAAACATACACTTCCTAAGGTATACAGTCTGGACATAAAATGCGGGTTGCCAAAGCAAGTCTATATCCTTGGCTTCCAATTTGCGCAGCGTCTCTTGTTCTCCTTTGCAGAATCTCTATGACTTACAACAAATCTTCTGCCCTCCCTTCTGAGAGTTCTCAGGATACCAGTCACAGACACTCATGAACATATTCTCACAACCTCCACTTGCTCAAAATTATGCCAATCACAGCACTCATGTGCTGCCCTTTGCTCTAAAGCTGCCCTCTACTGCTGCTCCTTAGATGGAGCACTCTAAGCTACAGACATTCTGAGACTATCACACAGGGCTTTGCTGCTCCTCCACGAGTTGTCTTACACCAACACAGTTGCTGTGCTTTGGTATTGGCTGTCTTCTGCTTGACCCCATTCCAGGCTTTACTGGGTCAGTTCTGTCCTCTGTTGAATCTAGGTAGATTCCTGATCCCCAGATATGTCACATTCTTACCCTGATCCCAAAGTAGCATGGCCTTATGCTTCTATTGCATATAAGACATGTTTAGGGCTGGAGTTGGTGGCTCAGTGATTACAGTGCTTGACTGGTGAGAACGTGGGTTCAAATCCCAGCACCATGTATACCACGAAGTGTTAAAACAATGAAGGCCACATGAATAATTAAATAAAATTGATTCTTTCTCACTGTCCCTCTCTCTTAAAAAAAAAAAAAAGACATGTTTAAAACAGCTCCCAAATGTGTACATGAGTGCAAGGGGTCTGGGTCAGAGAATAAATTCAAAGTCAGACAAAAACCTTCTTTCATTCCAAAGACTGATATATTGCTATTGGATAAAACTTGTGACTTTATTCTCTCCTTTAAAATGGGTTCTTTCTCAGAATCACCTTTGGCAGGTAGTAAGCACATATCTAATCAAAGAGGTATCTACACTGCCAAATTCATTGCAACAATAATTTAAAATAGCCAAGACATAGGATCAATTTATGTATCCATCAATAGATGAATGGAAAAGAAAATTTGGTATGGGAGCAGGGGGTTTTGCTCAGAGGTAGAGCACTTGCCTAGCATGTGCAAAGCCCTGGATTCAATCTTCAGAACCCCAAGAAGAAAATGTGTTACATATACATGATGGAATACTATTCAGACTTAAAAAGAAGGAAATTCTGTCATTTGGACAACATGGTTAGAAATGGAGAAACAAACCAGGTGTGAAAATGTAAACACCAAGGGATTCAAGATAGTTGAATAAAGGCATCCTGAACTCACCATTTCCTTTGCAAAGAATAATCAAAGTAACAAGTGTATGTCTGAATTTTGAGGAATGTGATGGCAGTCAGCAAGAAGAGACTGGAACCTTGTAAGATTTAGAGATCTGAGACAACAGCATAGAAAGAGACAAAATATATCCTAGCATCTGCCACCCTGTTTCCACATCTGGAGGAGGGGGACATCCCCTTTGCAGGAGCAGGCGAGAAAGAGTCCCAGCAAACGCTGTTACTGCAGATTCTGGGAAGTTTCACAGTCCCCATAGACTTGCAGCCCACTTAGATAAGTAACCTGAAATCTGCACAGTAGCCATGCACGAAAAGGATCTCCCATCATCTCTCAGTAAATATCCAGGGTGCAGTAGCCAGGAGCCATCTTGAGAAGGCAGCCATTGTCTGAGTTTACAATGTCCTAAGGACCAGAAACCTTGCATAGTCCCATCTCTGGGACTCCATAGATATTCTACTGCACTAGCGCGGGGGCTAGTTACCTTGCAAACCCAAATTGATCCTGCAGAATGACCATGAATTAAGGCTGCTGGGTGTCCTGAATGGTAGAAGAGGAATGCTGAGACACAGAGGGGAACAGAGGGTGCCACCCTCCAGAATCAGGGGATCAGGGCACTCGCCCTTTGAGACCAAGGGTGTGGCTGACTGTGTGTAGACTCAAGCCAGTGCCAGAACTGAAGGCAGACAACCTCAAGGTTCTCACTATCTCCCCAGCCCTCCCCTCATCAGACTCAGGTAACTGACGGGGCAGGGAGGGAATACTGTTGTTCCTACTGCTGTCCCACCCACAAGGGCACACTGTGGGGTCCTTGAGCAACTTCACGGCTCTAGCTGTTGCTCTGCCCTTGGGTGTTTGCTACAGCTGAAGGAGTGGGTGTGGGAAGAACAGTTCCAGCTCTAGCCATTGCCCTGTTCTTGTGCACGTGCAGCTGAAGAGGACTGAGAGAAACTTCACCTTTTACCAGCCACAGTCTCATTCTGAAGTATGTACTGCCACTGGCAGAGAGGAACACTGGTTCCTGTTGCCACTCTGCCTACAAGGTTCCCTTTTGTCACCCATCCTTGTATATTGTCTGACCATACACTGCTGTCAGGACCAAGTATGAATGCCACAGTGGGGTGCTATGGTTTCTGCCACTGCCTTCCTCATGTACCATCTGGGCCTGCACTACTGAGTGGTCTGAGAACAAGCACTTCAGGTCCTTCACCACTGCAGGAGCGCCAGTGCCGGAAGCCCTTGCTAGTAGCAGAGCCAGCAACAATTGTGCTGAAGGAAATCCTGGTTGCCCAGTAGGGTTACTAGTCCATTACAGAAGTAGCCACACAGTGGGCACCCCACACCACTGCTGGCTGCACCACACCTGCCAGAATTGCTAGAGTGTCCCCACTTTTGCATGGCCCCAAAACATACTGGGTCTCTTTGACTCTACTCTGGTATGCACTGCACCCAAAATCATTAACTGAGCCAAAGAAAGGAGATTACGTTGTTGTGCCCTGCCGGAAATAAAGCCAATAAAACAAAACAAGTAACATCCCAAGGGACATGTTCAGGAGAAAACCACTTCCAAGAAGGCCAGTTTATAAAAGTGCCTGATCTGCCAGTTGTATAAATTTCAATGTAAGAACACAAGAATTATGAGAAAAGGTAATAATATGATGCCTCCAAAAGAGCATGATAACTGTAGCAACAAATTCCAAAGAAATCCATATAGATGAAACTACTGATAGAGAATCTAAAAGAATGATTACAAGAAAGCTCCACGAAATCCAAGAGAATACCAATAAACAGTGGAATGAAATGAGGAACAATATAGGATACCAATTAGAAATTCTTCAAAGACAGATTTTGTAAAGGAGCTAAAGAGAAATCTTGGAAATGAAGAGCTCAAAAAAGTCAAATGAAAAATGCAGTTGAAAATCTTAACAACAGTCCAGATCAAGTGAAAGAATAGCTAAACTTGAAGACAGGTCTTTTGAAGTATCCCAGTCAGGCAAATAAATAATGAATAAATAAAATGAATTAAAATAGAAAATAATAAATAAAAATGAAGAACACAATAATGATTGCATTCAAGATTCTTGGGACACCATGAAATGAACAAATATATGCATTTTTGAAAAATTCAAAGCTAGATAAAAGTTAATGGCATAGAAAACATATAATAAAATAATAGTAGAAAGGTTCTCTAATCTTGAGAAAGGCATAGACATACATACACAGGAGGCTCATAGGACTCCAAATAGAAGTGACCCCAAAAGATCTTCACCTTTACCATGGCATATTATAGTCAAACTGTCAAAAGTATAAAATGAAAAAGAAAAATCTAAAATCTATAAGAAAGAAGCTTTGAGTCTTTTTTTTTGTTGCGGGGAGGGTACTGGGATTTGCACCCAGGGGCACTTTACGATTGAATTACTTCCCCAGCCCTTTTTTATTTTTTATTTTGAGATAGGCTCTCACTTAGTTGCTCAGGGACTTGCTAAATTGTTGAGGCTGGTCTTGAACTTGTGATCCTCTTGCCTCAGTCTCCTGAGTGGTTGCGATTACAGATGTTCCACTGCACCCAGCTTCTGAGTCACATTTAAGGAGTATCTGCATTAGACTAATAGCAAATTTCTCAGCAGAAACCCATAGGCCAGAGGAAATGGAATGACGCATTCCAAGGTCTACAACAAAATAACCACCAAACTCAAATTATACCAATAAGCCTATCCATGAGAAATGAAAAGGAAACAAAGTCCTCCAGGACAAGTGAAAACTGAGGACATTCATGACCACAAAATCAATTTTATCATGAATGCTTAAGGGAGTCTCACATTCAAAAGTGAAAGAGGCTGGAGCAGTCAGTGTCTCAGTGGTTACAGTGCTTGCCTGGCATGCACGAAGACCCAGGTTCAAACTCCAACACCATACACACAATGAAGTGTCAGAAAAACAAAACCCAGATGAAAACACAAATAAAGCTGATTCTCCCCCCCCTTAAATAAATAAATGTGAAATAAAGACAACCAACATCAGGAAAACATGCAAAAAATATAACATTCACTAAAAGAGTAGATAAACAAAAAAAAATCAAACATCAACAAGATAGTCATCAAATCACATTGATGAACAAGAAAGAAAGAACGAAAAATATTCATGCAATTGGAAGAAAATCCACAAAATGACAGGAGTAAGTCTTTACCTAACAACAACCTTGAATGTAAGAACTAAATTTTCCAATTAAAAGATATGGACTGGTTGAATGGATTAGAAAAAAAAAAAAAGCACAACTGTATGCTGTCTATCAGACTCTCCTTACCGGTAAAGATGCACACACAGGCTGAAAGTGAAAGGATGGAAAATGAAAGTAGAAACCCAAAGAAAACAGGGGTATCTATACAAGTATCTGACAAAACAGACTTTAAGACAAAAACTGTAAGAAAAGACAAAGAAGGTTACCACATAATGAACCAGGATCGAGTCAACAAGATGTAATACCTGTAAATTTTCACACATCTTATGTTAAGGCATCCAGTTTTATAAGGCAAACATTATTTGACCTGAAGGGAGCAATAGACTCCACTCCAATAAAAGTGGGGGACGTCAACACCTCACTTGCATCAATGGACGGATCACCCAGACAAAAAATCCGCAAGAACATCAGAGTTAAACTATACTATACATCAAATGGATTTAGCAGACATTTATAGAACATTCCATCCAACAGCTGCAGAATATGCATTCTTTTCATCAGTGCAAGAAACTTTCTCTAGAAGTAGACCATATGTTAGCCCACAAAGCAAGTCTGAGCAAATTAAAAACTACTGAAATCATATTCTTTCTGATCACAATGGAATAAAGCTAGAAGTCGACACAAGAAATCTTAGAAATTATAAAAATACACGAAGACTGAACAACACATTTTTGAAAGAAAATTGGGTTATTGAAGAAATCAGAAGTTATTTTTATAGTTCATTTCTTGTGGATGTACACAATGGTGGGAAGCTCTGTGGTTTATTCATGTATGTACCTAGGAAAGTTAGCTCATATCCATTCTGCTGTTCTTCCTTTATTCTCTCCCTTTTCCCTCCCTCCCACTCCCCTTCATCTAGCGGACCAATCTTTCTTCTACTTTGATGGACTCCACCATCCTCTAAAAGTAATTAGCAAAATGATCAACAGGGTAGAGGAAAGGGTACAGGGGAAGACAGGAGCAGAGGGAAATGGGGAGTACTGGGACTGAAATAGAGCAAATTATTTTCCATGCTTTTGTAATTATGTCAAATGAATCCTAATGTTATGTTTAACTAAAAAGAACCACTTAAAAAAAATGGACTGGAGCAGTGGCTCAGCAGTTACAGCGCTTGCCTGGCATGGGCAAGTATGCAAGTTCAAACCCCAGCACCACGTATACACCAAGGTCTCAGAACAACAAAAGCCATGTGAAAAATTAAATAAAATTTGTTTCTTTCTCTTACTGTCCCTCTCTCTTTAAAAAATAAATAAATTAATCAATCAAGGGGCTGGAGCAGTGGCTCAGTGGTTAGGCACTTACCTGGCATGTGCAAGGATGTGGGTTCAAACCCCAGCACATGCACAATGAAGTTTGGGAGCAATGAAAGCCACATGAAAAATTTAATAGAATTGATTCTGTCTCTCTTTCTCTCTGTCCCTCTCTCTTAATAAATAAACAAATAAAGCAAACAAGCAAAAGGGAAATTAAAGAATTTCTTGAAACAAATGAAGATGGAAATACAACGTACAAAAACTTACAGGAAACAGCAAAAGCAGTACTAAAAAAGCAGCTATGTTAATAAGTGCCTATATAAAAATTAAATTCCAAATAAACAACCTAACAATGAATCTTGAGGTTTTACAAAAAATAAATTAAATCTCAAATTAG
>PVKS010014293.1:0-48676 GCA_004027875.1 Aplodontia rufa | reverse complement strand
TTGGAAATTTATTCTTTTCATCTGAATATGGGCAATACTCAAAAGTAACTAAAATTGTTTTTAGTTATGCAAGATGAATCAGACTTAGGGGTTTACTATATGGCACAGTGTCCATAGTTAACAGTACTCTATTGTACTTGTAACATTTTTTTAAAAGGTCAAATATTATGTTTAGTATTCTTATCACACACACACACACACACACACACACACACACACACACAATAAAACTCAAGGCTAGGAGAAACTTTAGGAGGTGAGGGATATGTTTATGGCATAGATTGTGGTGATGCTATCACAGATATATACATCTCTCCAAACATTATAATATAATAAGCATATACAACTTTTAAAGTCAATAATAACTTAGTAAAGTGGTCTTAAACATTACTTTTATAAAATGCTTGATAAATAATAGGTGTTTAACAAATTGTTGCTGGTAATTCTTGAACTTAGGTAAGGGTGCTGCTGCTACCATTTGTCACCATCAGCAAACTGTGTATAGCATCACCTGTGCATTTTCTTACATAGTTATATGCACCAAACTATACACATTATAAAGGAGCAGTTTGAAGAGTTATGGTCACAAGTGCACAGAAAAATTTGTATTTTAATAAAATAACTAATAGACAATTTTAAAAAAGTATGCCTCTCAATATTCTATTGCATACAAGTATGTCTTAGAAAGTCTGAAAGAAAAGATTAGCACCTTTATGTTTATTGAAAGAAAGTAGTATTTCATGGATCAAGCACCTGAGCACCAATTAATTATATTGCAATAGCAAGCACCTGAAACCTGCTCTCATCCATTTTCCCTTTTTAACTCGTGACATTTTTTTTTAAACAAATGTCAGACTTGGAATGAAGATTAAAGAAAAACACTCACCGATAGGATCTGGTCTCCTCTTTGGAGCTCCCCACTCAGGTCTGCTGGTCCACCAGCCAGAATGAAGGATACAAAAATACCTTCTCCGTCTTCCCCGCCCACAATGTTGAAGCCCAAGCCAGTGGAGCCTTTGTGCAGGACCACCTTGCGGGGCTCCCTGTAGAAACAAGTGGAGAACACTCTTCACAGGGTGACCCACTCAAGATTTTGGGATGTATTTCTTTTGCTGGGATATATGATACCACTCATTCACTACCTATGATAATGACTTCCCAAAGTAAGGTACATTAGCTCATCAAGTAAGAGGCTAACGGGGCAAATGTCTGAGTTCCTCACTATTATAACTACCAAAATACCATTCAAAATCATTCCTTAATTCTTATTTTCTTAAACTACCTTTTCTTTCACTTTTTCTTTCTTTAAAATATCTACTCATACTGAGCACCACAAAAGTAGTCAGTAGGTTGCATGTACTCAAAAGGAGGGAGGGATTTTTGGAGTCAGGAGAGTAGATTAAATAGACTAGATTGTGAAATATTTTATATGCCAGTCTGTGAGTTTGTCAGTTGATTGCTTATTAAAATTAACTCTGTACAAATTGAGGATTCATTGGAAGATTGTAAGGCATTAAGAATATTTCAATCTATTCTAGGAAGATTAACAAAAACATATGTAGGGTTGATATGGAGAGGGAAGTATAGATATAATGGGAGGCAGGAAAAATATTTAGGATGTTGTCTAAGTAATCCAGGTGTGAAGAAGGGTGTTTTGGCTTGGATGAAATGTGTCCCCCAAAAGCTCAAGATGTGAGACAATCTGAAGGCTGAGATGAAATGATTGGGATATAACCCAATCAGTGAATTAATCTCCTTATGGGGATAACTGGCAACTGAAGTCAGCTAGGGTATGGCTAGAGGAAGTGGGTCACCAGGGGCACACCTTTGGGTATGTATTTTGTATCTGCCTTGGCAATTTTCTCTCTTCCCCCTGATTGTCATGTGAGATGCTTCCCTCCATCACACTCTCTCTCATGGTTGATGTTCTACCTCACCTCAAGCCCCAAGGAATGGAGCAGGCTGCCTATGAACTAAGACCTCTGAAATAATGAGCCCCCAAATAAACTTTGCCTATGAACTAAGATCTTTGAACTAACGAGCCCCCAAATAAATGTTTCTTCCTAAATTGTTCTTGTCAGGTCCTTTAGTCACAGCAATGAAAAAGCTGACTAAAACAGAAATTGGTACTGGGAATGGGGCTATTGTTGAGACTAACCTGACCATGTGGTTCAGAAACTTTTGAATTTGTGGGAGGAATTTTGAGATGTTTAGCACTGCAAGATGGAAATGCTTTAGATTGTTGTATAAGTGGAGCTTAATGAGCAATTTTGGTGGTTGTTCAGAAAACCAGAATGGCAGTAAAACTTTGGACAGAAAACACAAAGCTCATGAGGGTTTAGAGGAGAAGGAGAACTCTATTGGAAATTGGATTAGGGACCATTTGTGTTAATGTTTTGGCTAAGAAGTTGTCTGCATTATGCCTGTGTCCTGAGATTTCTTGTGAGGCTCATTTTAAAAGGAATGGACTTCTGAATCTGGCAGAAGAAATTTCTAAGCATCATAGTATTCAGGCAGTGAATGGATATTGCTGGCAGCTTCTGGACAATTTTATTGTACTAATGATGTGTAGAAAGAAGACCAGAAAGATTTGAAAAACTTAGACTTGAAAGATGGGAGTAAAACTGGGGCTAAGGAAGTTATAGTTGTCAAAGAGGTTACAGCTACTAAAGACATTCTAAAGACTTTGCCCCGAAGCAAAAAGAAAGGTGTCTTTGAGGGTGTCTCAGAAATTGGCAAGACCATACCCATTTCATGCTCAAGGGAATGAAAATTCCTTTAAGAAGAGACCAGTGGGGAACCCTTCTTGCACAAGGGGGACCTAGAAAGGGTTATCAACATGCTCAGCCACCCAGGCACTCAGAAGCTGCTGCAGCCATGGTCCCCTTGGAGGTTTGATAACTGCTCAAGATGGTGGCAGCAAACACATGGTGCTGGTTCTGCAGGATTGCAGGATTCTGGAGTTAGGGGGTTGTAGAGGCTTCCACTGAGATTTCAAAGGAAAGTGTAGAAGACCAGGCAATGTGCCTCAGGGTCAGAGTCTGTGGACAGGTATGATGTGTGGAGAGGGTGATGTGGCGAGATGTGAGGAGGAAACCAAAGCTGCAGTGGAGACTCCCTTAAATTAATAAGTGCCAGTGCCATTGAATGACCAACGAGGAAAGCTACAGGAATCAATCAGAGATAAGCCAACAGAGGCCATGTGGACTGCAACCAGCAAGGAGATAGGGGTGGAACTACACAAGCCTATTGTAGAGAACATCAGGATGCCATGTGTTCCAGATGCTGGCCATGGAACTACAGGACTTATTTGCCCATCTGGGTTGTAGTCTTACTTTGGTCCCTTTTCTTCTTTCTATGCCCCCATTTTTTCTGAGTGGAAATATTTACCATAGGCCTTTATATATTGGACATATGTACTTGATTTGATTTTTTTATAGACGCTCACACTGAGTTTGCCTTGAGTCTCAGAGGAGACTTTGGATTGGATTTTTGAACAGTATTGGAAATGTTGAGACTATGGGGACTCTTGGAAATGGACTAAATGTATTTTGCATTGTGAGATTGTCATGAGTTTTTTTGGGGGGTGAGGGGTGGAATGTTATGGTTTAGATGAAAGGTGTCCCCTAAAAGCTCAATATGTGAAGCAATGTGAAGGATGAAGTGAAATGATTGGGTTGTGAAAGCCTTAACCTAATCAGTGAGTTAATCCCCTGATACAGATTAACTGGCAATTGAAGGCTGGTAGGGTGTGGCTGGAGGAGGCTATTGAATGATTGGATAAACATCCACAGGGATTTAGAAGCTCCACTTCATATTATAATTGTTTACACAAGTATCTTTCCTTCTTGCTAGATGTTTAGTCAGGGACATCAGGGTGAAATAAATCCACCGAGTCAGCAGAGCAGGTAACATGAATAAGTGAAGGGGGCTGAAAATGGATTGAAATAAACTGAGGAACATGCTTCATTTAAAGGAGGGCTGCTGCTGCTGCTGCTCCACTCTGGATAGTGGCCTCATGCAGAAATGTCGACCAATGTTAACATTCTCCAGTTTTTAAGATAAGCCAAGAATCTAAATTTTTATATGAACCGTACAGAGTTTTAAGTAAGTGACGATTTAAAAAAACTAAAATCATGGTGCAAGACCAATCAAACATTTCTCTGTTGTGGATTCATGAGCTGCCAGTGTGAGTCTGCATTGTTGCAAGTTTGGTGACATTTAATATCATGTTTTTCTCTTACATGGTATGCAATATAGTACTTGACATATGGTAATTTTCTGTAACATTAAGTTGATTGAATATTCCACATTTAGTCTTTTGTCTTTCCCTTTTCAAGCTCCCCAGTTCTGGAATACCCTTTTCTTTTATCTTATTTTTTCCCTTTTAATTTTTTCTCTTTTTATTAGAACTGCCCAAGGTCCATCATCTTCATGATGACCTGTTCCCAAACATTCTGAGCCATAGGTCATACTTCTGCATGTTTTATTGCCAAGACCATTGATCTGATGGGGATCTGATGAATTAACACTCTGCTTTTCTGTGAAATGCTTTTTGTGTGAGGGAATCATGGCCTCTGGTGTGGCTGTAATCTCCAGAAGATAGTTATTAATTCACCTAGAAATTTGCTCAATAAATATTTGATGATTGAATAAATGAACACACACACACACACACACATACACACACACCGATTTATAACGAATTCATGTATTCTTTTCATACTGAGATGATCTGAGCTTTAATTTGCCATGCCATTCCTCATCCAGTATTTAGATGGCCTAGTGGCCCTTCACTAGGCATTATCATATATATATATATATATATATATATATATATATATATATACACACACTGATAGTGGGACAAAATTAGGGATATGACAATTTAATCTGCTTCAAGCCATGTCTGATCAAGAGCAGCATAATCTCATCTAGTGGTGCTCTTAGAGGATTCTCTAAGCCAGCTAGGATGTTTTCAAGAGAGGGAAATAGAGTGCTATGAGCCTTTTCTCTTTATTCCAGATGGCTCAAGAGGGTTCAGAATTCAAAAAGGAAAACCACTCTTTAAACCTGAAGGATTTCTGGTGCTGAGGAAAGTATACAGATGTTTCTAGTCATCTTTCAGTGCATATCTGACCATGTTACTCACTTGCTCAACAGCCTTCTAGGGATCTGTTAACCCTCAGTATATGGCTTAAACCTCTAAGCATGACAATCAAACCTCCTTGTCAAATTTTCTTTCATCCAATTCTCCATGCCTAAGTTCAACAGGTTCCCTTCTACCCGTGTTCTGGCCATGCAAAGCTGCCAAAGACAGCTCTTCTCAGCACGCCTCATGTCTTACTGAGGCTCTTATCTTTGGTCAGAATAGTGTCTTTTCTCATCAGTCTCATCTATTGAATGAACTTCTGCTTGGCCTTCAAGATGAGGCCAGGTGTCATCTCTGCTGCCCCTTTCAGTACCTCTCTGGATGAAGTGACATTTGTTTTTGAAACTATATGGGCCTTTTGTTAACACCATTATTGTTGCCTTTACTGTTCTAAAATTATTTTGCTTATCCACCATCTACTCTATGAATCTGTGTGGTCCTGAAGGATAAAGAATCTGGAAGTTTTTTGCGGGGCAGGGAGTTAGTATAGCTGAGCATATAAGAGACCCACATAAGGAAATACATTTCATGAATGAAGAAAAAACAAGTGACAGGTTGGGAGAAATGATATTGAATCTGGTTCTACCTCTCTAGGGATCCATGAGAACCCTCTGAGGGTCAGGATCCTTGCTTGGATAATATAGGGAATAATTCTGGCTAAGGGAGAAGTGGTGACACTCAGATAATCTAAAGAGCTAAAAGCATCTAGAAAATTAGAAAACATTAAAGAGAAGTAGTTATTGAGATTCTATTTCCGGTCATTTGGTAGATTGGATATATTGAGGACTCCTCTCATTATAAAGCAGATAAGAGTTTTGAACAGAATACTTGTAAAAAACTTGTAAATCTTGGCTAAGCTAAAAAGCAAAAATTTTTCAGAGGTTGAAACTGAACCAAAAATGTTAGGTTCAGAGAAAAAAGTAAGTACTAAGCAATAGACTGCAGAGTAACACACTAGTGTTCCAGAGTTTAGGTTTGACAGTCATGTGGCAAAGAGGATTGTGTGGGCCCAGATGTGAGGTTAGATCAGAGGCCCCTGAGCATATTAGGATTGTGACTGTCTATATCCCAAACAGAAGGGTACAGCACAAAAAAATCAGCCCCTCAGTGATGTCAAGAACACATATTTGCCCTGACTGTGGCTCAAAGCATGAAGAAAAGTCCTTGGGAACTATTCAAAGCATGTTTTAAGGTGGAGAAAGTTACCCTTTAGGAATAGAATTCATAAAACTAAGTAAAAATTGGGAGAAGAGAGGAGGGAGAGTCAGTTTCAAAGGTAGGACAGACAACTTGGCAGTGCATCTCCAGCTTCTTGAGACACAGCTGCTCTCCAGAACTAGCTCTGGGTCCAGACATGGGTTCATCTGGCTACCTTAGCTCACTCATACTAGCCATTAAAGTCACTCGGGCAGCTGATGGCCCTTCCTCAGTTTCCAGGCTTACCAAGCAACATGCTCCTTAAAACCTGTTTCCCACAGTGCTTTTCCTAGTGGGAACAATGTGCTAATATCAGCATGTTTTTTTTTTTATCTTGAACAGTTACATTTCCATTGCAAATTAAAACCAACATTATAGTATATGAACTTGCTCACCCCTGCAGACACTGACAAAAATTGAGTTGCAGAACATGTAGACCTGAAACTATAGACCTGCAGTCCCAGATCTAGTACTGTGACAATCCATTGAAGGAGCGTTGCCCTCCAAAGTCATTGTGAAGATCCAGCTAGTCTCCCTGAGCCCTCTTTTCCTCACTTTCTTTAAGTGCAGCTGTGTTCATGTGTTCAGCATTATTAAGGAAAGGACAATGGTAGGATATCAAAAAGATTGTTTCTCACAGTGGGAAGGTGCATATTGTTTATATAACTGTGAAGGGGAGCAGAGCAAGCTGGTGGCTTGGAGGTCCATTACAGAAAGATTCAAACTTGCTGTCTTTTATATTTCAACAAGCTAGCGCCTCAGAAGATTGTCACAATGTATACCTCATATCCAAATAATTACGTAGGTCAATTAGTCAAATACTTGGCCAGAGGAAAGGATTTCGTTGAATTGCTGTTGTGAGGACATGATTTTAAATAACACATGAGGAATTTGACATCACAGGGGAGGATCCATGCTCTGGACTTTAAATAAGCTACAGAAGTCAGGCTGACTTCAGCAAAAACAGTTATCACATAGATATTGACTCTATTCTAAATATACTGTGGTTGGTACTATGTGAGATAAAAGAAAACTATTAAGAATAGTACGGTGTACTGTGATACCGCGGAAGACCATGGACACTGGTGTTAGATACAATAACAGATGAATATCAATTAACAGATGGATACTTCAGGAGATTTTTGAAGTCTTATTTTTGTTGCTGTAAATAGGGAACAATAATACTATATTATGGTGTTGTAAAGATGAATTCAAACAACATACTGAGAACTAGGGTCATACAGCAAGTAATCAGGAAATACTAACTCACTTTTTTTCCTTCTAGGATTTAGGATCTCTGGAAAGCAAAGAGGCACACATGAAATATTAAGTCAGCAATGCAAGGCCACACATGCTAAGTATTCAATGAGTGCCATGGATAAGGAGAGCCTGTGTTCAGATTAGGCCCTGGAGAAGGTAGAATCTTTGAGGGATGGGCAGAAATTAGGGTAAGTAGGCAGAGAAACAGGGTACCGAATTTAAATAGCATGAGTTATGCAAGACGTGTTTGGAGAACAGAGAATGTCTCAGTGTGAATGGGGTGCATAACCAGTGATAAGGAAAACTAGATGACTGGATGCCCAGCTAGGAATTCAGGTTTGTACTTTTGTAAGAGAAGACACTGATTGTTTCTGCACCCAGGGAGATTCTTTGAACTCAGTAACTTCTAGTTGTATGCTTGAAGGACTTACTGTAGGACTGTTGGTCCTACAGTCTCTAGATCTGTCTGCAAGGAACTTAAGCAAATTTTTTAAAAGTTTCTAAAAATACCCGTGTTGCAAAATAAAGGGCTGTGGTTAGGCTGTGATATAAAGTCTTAGGTTTAACAGCTAAGATCTAGCCTGCACACTTTGTAAAACTGTTTTAACTTTCTTCAGAGAAAATCCTGGAATTAGTTACTCATCTGAGGTGACATATAATATCCCTGGTAGAAAGAGTCAGACAAGTTAAGTATTTTTCTTCCTACAAACATAAATCAACTATAGATTAGTTTCAGTAGTTTAATTTTGACATATTTGAACTTTTTCCTTATTCATACAGCAAATATGATTATCTTATAACCATGTTTCCTCTCAATTTATTTTTATCTAAGTTTTTCAAAAGGATAAATAAAGACACCACTAAATTTTGTTCTCACATATGTTCACGCTTCTCGTAATCATACCTTCCAATCATCATTCTACCCCCAAGAAAAAGAAAATGTTACCCTTTTTTTCATAAAATTTTGACTGAAAATGTTCCCATTAGGTTATGGACACTATTCATAATGACATATTTTCTTCCACTTTTGTTTTGTTTGGATTTTTAAAGAGCAATTAATTACGAAAAAAAAGTATAACTTTTATACAGCTATTTTTATAGTTTTATCATTTGTTCTCAAGTTTTCATGACTAATAAATATTGAAATATTTTTTGAAAATCCTGTGAAAGCCAGGGTATAAACAAAACTAATATTTGATAATAGAGTTTAAGAAAATATCTGTATTTTCTTCCTAAAGGCAAACATAATTTATGAAAATTTAAAAAAATGTCTTCTGAGTTTGAGCTCTATGGTGTAATAAAATTCCAATTAATTATTAAATGTCCAAATCCTCTTTAATTAGTGTGATATGAGGAAAAAGGATTGGATAAGCTAAAAATATTTGAGTTCAAATCTTGTAGGTCTTAACTCTAATTTGAATATGCCCATATTATTTTGGGAAAACATTCCTCTAAACTGAGCTTTATTTTCTCTTTCTTTCTTTTTGTTTTTGTACCAAGGATTAAACCCGGAGGTGCTCAACCATGGAGTCACATCCCCAGTCTTTATTATTCTGAGACAGGGTCTAGCTAAGGTGATTAGGACCTTATTAAGTTGCTGAGGCAACTTAATCAACACATCAACACATCAAGGTGGGTGTGTCAGTTGGAACAAATGTACTACTTTTGTACATTTGGTGGTGAATGGGATGTGGGTCATGGGGGAACCATGCATATTGGGGGATGGGCTTATATAGGAACTCTTTTTCTGTTCAATTTTGCTATGAACCTAAAACTGCTCTGAAGAGTAAAGTCTATTCCTTAGCCAGAGAGAGAGAATCAATTTTATTAGTTTTTCATCTGGTTTTCATTGCTCAGACACTCAGTTGTGTATGTGGTACTGGAGCCACTGCTCTAGCCCCAGAAAAGTCTATATTTTTTTTAAGGGAAGCAATCTTTATTTAGTTTTTCATATGACTTTCATTCCTGGGACACTTAGTTGTATACATGCTGTTGGGGTTTCAACTCGAGTACTCATGCATGCCAGGCAAGCACTGTAACCAGCAAGCCACCACTCCAGCTCCCCAATATATCTTTTACTACATAGAATTTTTCCTTTTCAATATAATCAAAGTGATCAATTCATTCCTTTAAGGATTTAAATAAATGTTTTAAAAGAATCTTCTTTACTTTGATACCATAAAATTTTTTTTTTTTTAGATGGGGTCTTGCTTTGCTGCCCAGGCTAGCCTAGAATTCATCACCCAAGTGATCCTCCTGCCTCAGCCTCCCCAGTAGCTGGGCCTATAGCTGCACACCACTGCATCTGACTCTCTTACTACTTTTTCTTTCAAATTCATTCAAGATAGTCTTATATTTAGGAGGGAATCATTGTCATACAATCATGAACAAATGCATAATGCCAGAGCAAGCCAAGGCTGATGCCATTCCATTCCATGGTCTCTCCCCTTTTGTTCCTCCTGATTCCATGTTTCCCCTTACTTAACCCCATGTTAGTTGGGCTTCTCATGGAAGTCAAATATTCCCTACTGGGCTGATACTAGAAAAGTGTATTTTTAAAAGTGCTTAACAAATACAAGTTCCCTTTCTTTAGTTCTTGCATCCTTAAATGTGTCATGAAGAATATGCTCAATGAATGATTTTGGAATGAAAATTTAAAAGATATCTTCATCTCAATGCAAATAGGTTGATTTTTTTCTATCCAATTTTTTTTAAATCAGTGCATTATAGTTGTACATGGTGGCGGGATTTGTTGTTATAAATTCATACTTGCATACAATATAACAATATAATTTGGCCAATATCATTTCCTTGCACATTACCATTCCTCCTCCAATCCTCACCACTTGGTCCCTTTCCTCTACCAATCTCTCTTTGATTTTCATGAGATCTGCCCCACCTTTGTTTTTCTTTTTTCTCTCTAGCTTTTTCATGTGAGAGAAAATATACCATCCTTGACCTTCTGAATTTGACTCATTTCATTTAACATAATGGTTTCTAGTTCTATTTGTTTTCCTGCAAATGAAATAACTCATTTTTCTTTATGGCTAAATAAAATTCCATTGTGTATATATATACCACATTTTCTTTACACATTCATCTGTTGATGGACACTTAGGCTAGTTCCACAGTTTGGCTATTGAGAATTGTGCTACTATAAACATGGGTATGCATATATGACCATAGTATGTTGGCTTTCCCTCTTTAGGTTATTTATTGATAGCTGGGTCATATGGTGGTTCCATATTTTGAGGAAATTCCATACTTCTTTCCATAATGGTTGTACTAATGAACAATCCAGTAAATAATATGATAGTGTTCCTTTTTTCATATCTTCTTCAGCATTTATTATTATTTGTATTCTTGATGATTACCATTCTGACGGATGTGAGATGAAATCTCAGTGTAATTTTAATTTGCATTTTCCTAATTGCTAATGATGTTGAACTCTTTTTCACATATTTGTTGGTCATTTGTATTTCTTCTTTTGTGAAGTGTCTGTTTAATTAATTCACCCATTGATTAATTGGGTTATTTGATGGTTTTGGTGAAATTTTTTTTGAGATTTTATATGTTCTAGATATTATTCCTGTATCAGAAGAATACCTAGCCAAGATTTTGCCCATTCTATAGGTTTTCACTTCACATTCCTAATTGTTTCCTTTGCTGTGCAGAAGTTTTTAAATTTGATGCCATCCCATTTATTAACTCTTGGCATTATTGTCTTAGCTTTAGGGATCCCATTGAGAAAGTTGTCCAAATAGGTTGACATTGAGAGTGAGGTTTGAACAAAGGAAAGCTGCAGCAATGGAGACCAAAAATAAAGGGAGGGAGTCAAATGATGAGGAAATGTGGTCTAGCAGAAATGGAGATGGTGCACCAAAAAGACACCAAATGTCCATTTTTCTGAGTGTGAGTATATATATATATATATATATATATATATATATATATATATAGACAACCTAGTATTCTTCCCAAACCCTACTTGCTGCTGAAGGTTACATGGAAGGAATTCTTGCTGTCAGATAAATAATGGCTTCATGAGTATGATACAAGGACAGTGCCACACTGGGTAGGGCACTTTCTAACATACCTTTTTTCCTACTGCTATACACTAAAATCATTCCATTTTACCCATAATCATACACACTTCAGGTAAAAGAAGTCCTATAAAAACAACAGCCAAGAAAAAGGCCTAAGTCAATCTATCTGCTCTTTAGTACATCTATATAAAATATATGATCTATAGGAGGTCAACTCTGCATGTGACCCACAGTGGTGCTGAAAAGCCAACTCAGCTTTCTCTGGGTCTTTTGGTGCTTAAGTATGTCACTTGAACTACAATCCTTACTCTTTAGCACTATGGTCATACACTGTTGAAGAGTCAATGAACTACTCTGGGTAGTTCTCCACATGGAAACTAGACAGTTGGACATGATAATACATTACCGATTTGGCAACCCTAATTCTCATATTATCCCCTTTTCCCCTCAAATTGGAGATATACCTGAATAAGTTAAAAATAGAATAATATATGAGCAGTCCTCTACAGTGATATGCTCACAGTAGTAAATATCATAGTTCCTTCTGCAAAAACTAAATGTACTATGAAATACAAGGCTTGGCTTTGAAAGCTGTGGCTCTCTGCTATGCAAAGGGTGAAAACTGTATATACCTTTTAGTTTTTTTCTTGTGTCCAAATCATGTTCAAGCGCGCATGCACGTGTGCGCACACACACACACACACACACACACACACACACATATATATATATTGGAAGACACATGGGATCTACCTATCTATATATGTACTTACCTGTATCTACCTATTTCTACTGATCTGGCACCCTGTAGCTTCATAAACTGTTGTGCAGTCAATATACTAAAATATGCCATGAAAGAGCAATAAAATTAGTAAGCAAGAATAGTACCATTACTGTTATCCTTGATATTTTTCATACCAGAACATAATACAAATTTAATTTTTGGTTAGAGAGATTAGATTAATAAATAGTTTTAATTATAATCACCAACATTTATTATGAGCTAAGGATATTTAATTTTATTGCAGATCTATAAATTAAATATTATTTTCTTACTTCAAAGATAAGAGATTGATGTTTGGAAAGATTAAGGTTCTTGCTCAAGACTGACCAGTGAAAACTAATGGCAACAGTATTCATACTTACTACTTGTTATGAAAACCTTAACTATGTTTTACAACTATACAGAGAAAGAAAAAGTAAGAAATGAGTTAACTTATTTCTTCTAATCAACAGGATGAATGGAAATAGAGAAAGTATGTTGCTCAGGGAACATGCATAGCTGAGCTACTCTTCAGCTCATAGTAGAAGAAATTTTTGTAAACCAAAAGTTATTAGGTATAGTCGGACTTTGAGATTGTAAAATAATTACATGATAGGGTAGGTTACAAAAAGCTACTTTTAAGGATTTTTGCATGTAATAGGAGAGAGAAACATGAAACAAGGAAAAATCAGTAAGTATTGAATTGTGCAACAGAGATTTGATCTGCCATACCATCAATCATGAAGAGATCCTGGTGATGGGTGCACACCAGTTTCCTACAAGCTCTTTAAATGTAATGGTTCTCACTGAAGCCCCTGGGGTATATAGAAGCATACATATGTACATGTGTATGAGTTAGCACAAATGTGCATTGGCTCTGGACTTATTTATGACTAAAGGAAGTAGGATGAGGTGACACTTTATGCAAAAGTATCTTTTTCATATCTCCTACTATTTCTGAAGCTCTGCCATTAGGAAATTTGTATTTTTGAGTGTAGAAGGGTATTGAACCCTTGCTATCTCTTTCCAAATGGGACATACTCCAACCCTAGTGTATCCATCCTGTGCTATGTTCTGTCTTCCATATTCCTATCTCCCTGGGGGTGTGTGAGAGGTGCATACCTAATGTTCCTTAAATGGATACTGAATGGAGGCTATGTCAATTAGTTCCTGGTATGGAAGGGCACAAGGGAAGAGTTTCCAGCATATCAGAAGGAAAAGGGGCAGATAGATATAGGGAGAAAGTTAAGAAATGGAATAAATTATTACTGAATACCTACTGTTCATTAAGCACTATGCTAGAGTATTTACATAGTTAAAATATAAATTTTTGAAATAATCTTATGAAGTAGATACTAATCTCTAATCAATAGATTAAAAAAAGAGAGGCTCAAGGTGATAAAGCTCTTAAGTACTGGAGCCAGAATTTAAATACAGATACAGATAACTCAAAAGATCTTGTTCTTTAAATTATACCAGACTTCTATACCAAGGACATATAATTAAGAACAAGCAGTGATCTCAGAGTATAGGGAAGGCAATGTAAGGGGGGATTGCTAACACATTTTATTATCAAGCAATTTCTTATCAATGCTTATAATTATTGCTTGACCATAGAAGAATTCTCCTTTATAAAAATGAGTTCGTTGCGAAGAGTATGGCTCCTTTGCACACTTCCATGTGACTTTTACAGACTTGTGCGTAGACACAAAAGCCATCAGCTCTTGACACCAGCTCACATGAGCACAGAAATTTCTTAATTTGAAGAAGGTACTGTTTTATCCTTCAGGTTTGATAGTCACTTGATAAAAATCACTGATCAATGCTTCTAGTTTCCCCAAGTCAGCTGCTTGCTCTTTTGTTCTGAAATCCAATAGATAAAATATCAGTGGTGCAATATTCCACATGATGTCACCCCCAGTAGACAGGGAGCTCCTCCAGGGCAGGGATTGAGTCTTTTCTCTCTCAAACAACTCTCCAGAATGTTTGGCACATACTAGACATTCAATAAATGCTTAGTTGGATGAATGAACAAAAGGCTAATCAGTCCAATGAGGGACTGATTGAATGGATGGATGAATGATGTTCGTCTCCTGCACAATTCTCCTTGAGCAGTCTGATTCTTCAGGTAACAAGGAGGAGTCCTTACCAAACATGATCTGTCAGTCAATGGAGGTGCAGACTGACATCCTGAAAGTGTACTTTAGTGGACTAAACATTTGCCAGATTGAAAATCAGCAGAGAGATTAAATAAAGGATAAAGATCACTGACTTCTATTTTGGTAGTAGAGCGGCATCTGGCCTGTGGCATAGAATATGAATGTACTTTCTTTTAACTCTCTTATAATTGGCTAGGAGAAGGAAGTAAACAGAAATCCTAATGGAATTTGAGAGTCTCTCAGGGATTTACAATCTATGCAGAGAGAAACACTAGATTTAGTTTGGAATATAAAGACGGATGCCTCATGATGAGTAATCTAATGAAGACTGACAAATGATGCTCAAAACAATGCTCTTCATTCTCTGTTCTCCCAGCCTTGCCATCTCTCAGGTCAGTCAGGCAAGGTAAAAACATAACAAAAACAATTCTTTATAAGGGGATAAGTCCAAGGTCAAATGCAATCTCCAGTACATCTGCATCAGATGAGACTGATGCTGTATGACTCATGTGATAGATGAGCAACCAGAAAGCCCCTCTGACCATGACTTTTGTCTAGATTTATTTTTTGTGAATGCTAAAAGCAGGATGTAGAGAGAGTCTTATCATACAGACCAAAAATGGGTTGGAGTATTTGTGACAGTGTTTTCAGTGCAGGCTGTTCTCCTGGTATGAGTATAGGACCAGGAGATAAGCACCCACTTTGCAGCCCAGGCTGCTCCCCTTTTCAGACACGTGACTGTGAAGAGGCCACTTACCCTGGACCACATCTGAAATCAGGACAAATGATTCTTACCTAACCACTTACAAAATAGCTGCTGGGATTAGATGGACTAATCTCCACGAGACACATTTGTTAATTATAATGCTAGTACATTCAGGCTGAACAGCAAATAAGGAGATAATAAAAAAAGAAAACTTTAAAAGAAAGTGGAGGGGCTGGAGTGGTGGCCCAGTGGTTATGACACTTGTCTGGCAAGTGCGAATCTGTGGGTTCAAACCCCAGCACCACGTTCACAACGAAGTGTCGGAGCAACGAAAGCCACAGGAAAAACTAAATAAAATTGATTCTCTCTCTCTCTCACTGACCTTCTTTCTAAAAAAAAATTTAAGTGGAAAATAAAGCGTAAAAACATGGACATAAGGTAGGGAAGAATGGATGTTGATAGATAATAGGAAAGGGCAAAGACAGAAGTTGGTGAAGAAGGGTAGAAAGCAGCAGAGGTGAGGAAGGATCTCTGAGTCCCAACACGTAGGCACAAGCACCCCAACACACCAAACAACCAACCAGTGGAACAGCAGAGCTGATCAGAAATGAGACTTAGAAAATTGCATCTATGCAGAAGCCATGTTGTTCTGATAAACAAATGGAAGTCTCTTTCAGATGGTCTCCAGAGGAGGCAGCGAGTCAAACATGAGTCAGCCTGCTGATGGTAAATTTCTAAATGGAAAGTGCTACTGAATTCACGTTGTTCTAGTCTGCTCAGCTTAGAATACTCAGACTGATTTGTAATCTTTCCTTGTGCAGGAAATAAGAAATGGCCTCTTCTCTTTGCCTAGTTAACGTCTAACCTGTCATTCTCATGAGAGCCCACGACTTCTCCGACAAGGTCAGATCCTCTCTCATAAGCACTCAGGGTGTTGGCGGACCCTTGTCACAGAGTCTGGCCCAGTCATGGATTCACAGTTGCTTGTGTGATTATTCGATTGATGTCTCCTTCTCCCCACCAGACAGAGCAGAGTCAGTGTCTGTTTTGCTCATCGTTATCTTCGCAATTGAATTATTGATTGGCAGCCTCATAATCAGGTGTAAATCAGCAAGGGCAGGCTTAGTACTGGAAAGATTTTATAAAAAGGACCCTATTCAAAGAGGGTTATGGAGCAAGCCTAATAAGGAGGTTGGTGCTGGGGCTATAAATAGGAGGTTTGTAAATAAAGATCTTTCTGACGGCTTGGGCAACTAAACCCTGTCATGGAATAAAAGATCCTGCATTCATTTTTGCTAACCTAATAAACTTGCAATGGGGTGCTTTTTGTTTTCCTCCTTGGTTCATTATGCATATTAACTAGTTCTTTAATGTTGTCTCAATCAACATCACGGGTGACCATAATATTATTAGCTTAATAACTATGAGCATTGATTGAGGGGGTGATTTCCTTGTTGAATGTTCTGCAGCACAATGTTTCGGATATGTTTAATTATGAAATGATGGGGAGGAAGTTTATTCATAATTTACTTTAAGGCTTTTATTAAACCAATTTATTAAAGAATAAAATGGGTTTCCAAGGGAAATATGCATGGTGATTAACAAATACTCATATTGGTGTTGAACTATGCGTAGAAAATAAAGACAATTTATGAAAACATCCTAGATAAAATTCCCTAGTGGATTTTGTGGCATCCCTCCAAGGTAAATTCTAACTGCTTAGCATTGAGCAGCCCTTGGTGTGTGAGGCCAGCAGCTCTTGGTAACTGGAGTCCTGATCTGTTACCTCATGTTCCATCCTAGTCCTGATGGATAAAACAGGAGCCCGCCGTGTGGAGTTACAATTCTTCCTCTTCTTCTAATTTAGTATATTTCAAGGTGAATGACATCTCTTTAGGAGTTCATTCCATTGTTATCAACATTTTTTCATGAAACTAGATTTTTGACAATGGCTATAATAACAAATTTCAAAACCTCAGAAATCATTTTGAACTTCACTTTGCATTTCAATGCCTTTTTTAGGCCTCCAAATTGGCCAATTTGTAATAAAATTTATTTGTTCTGTTATTACAGAACACACACAAAAGATTTCTCATTATTTTTATAGAGGGATTACTTCAACAGCAGATGGCGATAGAGATTCAGGCCTTGCGAGAGAATTTGAATCCAAGTATTGAAAGCCCTTAAATATTTCCTAGCTCTCTGCAGTCTCAGCATTTTTTCATCACCGATAAATTGTTGGCACTCCTTAAAGTTTGCGGTGATGACACCTTTTATATTTTCAGCTCTGCACATGTAAAGAAGAAAGATTACAAGGCTGAGGAAAGGATGTTTTATGGATTAAGGAAATGGAAAAAATAAGCAGTGGGCTAACAGAAATGGGGCAACAGAAAATGAACTGACAGTTCACTTGAGAGCAGAGAGAGAAACTGCAGGATAGGAGAGACACAGAGGAAACACGTGACAGCCTGGTCTGAGTTTACAGCTCCTACCTAATTGATGTGCTGAGGCTTAAACCCTGGAGGCCACATCCCCCAGGGACGGAGGATGGTCTATGTGCTCCCCGAGTCCTCCCATCATCAAGGGTCCCTTAGCAGGTGACCCTCAGCAAGAGTCCAGCTGGGATTCTCGCCCAGAGCTTTCTCACCCACGAGACAGGTCTGTGTTAATTGGACTGTGAGTCACAACCAAAGTAGTTTTTATGGGTAAACAGTTTCATTCATTTTGAACATTTCTCAAAATCAACCCGCTATTTATTTTTTTTCTTATATTCTCCATAAAAACTCTTCAAGCAGCATGTGAGCAAAATAGAAGGTGACAAGAACATAAATGTTAATGCGCTTTAAAGATACACAAATAATCCTAATCCTCCTCACTTAACCTAATTTTCCTCTCTGTTTTGGTGGTCACTTAAATGTCTGTGGGAAACAATGTCTCCAGTTTTTGACCAGTGACCTCAGCAACTAACAACCTGAATTAAAGCTTCCTTTTCCAGTTTGAAAGAATTCTATTGTAGTTCAGTGGATTGATCATCATATCAGGCCCCTTAAGACGCTGCTTAGTGTGCTTTTGGAGTCAGGGTAAAGGAGAGTCTTGCAGGAAACTGAGCAATGATATGAACTATTCTCCAAGTGTGTGGATACAGATGATTCAAGCCAAATGCCCCAGAGGGTTAGTACAGTGGTCCCTTAGAAGTTTGGGATCCATATCTAAAAATATTCCTATAAGTGCATTAGTCAAACTTTTGTCTCCAAACTGTTAGGCATTTGAAGGTTTATTTACTTCAACCTCACTGCTATGTGTGGTAACTGAGACCAGTTCAAAATCACACAATAGGAATAAGCAGATTTGGGTTCTAGGTCTTGATTCAGTGATGATCCCCTATATCTCAGGTGACCTATGTTTTGAAACTCAATATCTGGGTACACAGACTAAGCAAACTGAGTCTTGTAAGTCAGAATCATCCTGAAAAATTTGAAGCATATTTAACTGTGAAAAAATCTCTCCTACCGAGGCAAAAGGAGTTGGTTAAAAAATGTGAGGGCATAATTCCATTGAAGGTATTGTTCCCAGAGTGTTGCAGCTCAGGCCCTACATGAGAACATCAGAGTCTCAGAGGTCCCCATGGTATCAAGAGCCTTGGATGGTCTTGGAGTGTGATGAGGGTGTCTCTTGTGTTGAACACTATCCCACAGCTGTCCCTGTCCCTTGCAAAAGTACAATGATGTCAATACAGATCAGTTAACCTGAAAGGATGAGTTCTCTCAAATGTACCTGTTAATAGGCAAGACTACTTTTTGGTTCTCCTTTGGATATTCACAGACTTCTGGATTTGAGAGATATTTTTTGGATGAGGTCAGTTAGACTACTTATCCCATAGAAAAGTTCTTCCATAGTATCCCTGAACATGGCCATCTAGTTTCTTGTTAAGTGCTCCTCGTAAAGTGTGGTCAACACCTGCCACGGCAGTTGCTTCACTGATATGAAACATTTCTTACTAGAAAATTCTTCCTCTAAAGATACCTCTGTAGTGACCTTGTAAGGTAACATAAAATAAAGTGTGCTCTTCTGGATGAAAGCTGAAGATGCTTCTTAATCCTAGCAGCATCGGCAAAGTACTTGTAGTTTTTTTGCACATGATTTTCTGCCCTCTTTCTTTTTGAACCTCTGCCTTGCTCCAAGCACATGCCTCAAAATTCAATTTGTGTCTCTTCCCTTGAGAATCCTACCTGAATTCCCAGAGGCAGCCCCATCTTACCATTTCAGCCTTAATTCTAGAGGTCAGCCACATTGCTAAAAGTATGTGTATAGTGAGTCTTTCTTTAAATTCTATTTTGTTCCCAGAATCACTTCTGATTCCTTAGGATAGTTTCTCTCTTTGTGTGGGTGTTTTAATTTTGTCTGTGTCATTTTCAGGTTTCGTTGAAATGTTTGGTAACCTGTGACTGTCCATTCACATTTGAGAATGAAGTAGTAGGACAGTTGACAGGGATGTGGATAAGGCCAGAGCTTTTTAAATGGAAGTTTCAGATTAGATGAGCAAATGTGAAACCACTGGTACATTCTGCAGGACTCTGCTGAGGGGTCTGTCACTCATCTAGGTGTGCCAGGAGAGGACAGTGATCCCGTTTTCTCAGAGAGGATTTTTTATGTTTTTTGGACTGGTGGTAAGTACTTGCCTGGAAGCTGTTGTGTGTGCAGGGGCGGTTATGCTGAGTGGGGGCATCTTTGTTCCTAGTGTCAGTCCCATCTGTTGTCATTACCCTGAGGTCTCTGTGTTCTGGGTTCTTCCAGGCAGATCTGCTCTCTTCAAAACTGAAGGACCCTCCACACAGTGCGACTATGCTGGAATGTTTTGTGGATGACATCCCAGAAAAATAACTGTGGGAGAAGCCATTCACATGGAATACAGTAGTCTCCCCTTATCCATATTTTGCTTTCTTCAGCTTCAGTTATCCTCAGTCAACCATGGTCTTAAAATATTAAATGGTAATCTCCAGAAATAAGTAATTCATGTTTTACATGACACTTCATTCTATGTAACAAGATGAAATCTTTGCTCCTTTTGTCCTGGATGTGAATTGTCACTTTGTACAGTTGTAATCATGCTGTATATGTTACCTACCTGCTAATTACTTCGTAGCTGTCTCAATTACCAGATAATCTGACTGGTACCACAGTGCATGTGTTCAAGTAACCCTTGTTTTACTTAATAATAACCCCAAAGCAGAAGGATAGGGATGCTGGCAATTCAGATATGCTGAAGAGTTAAACCCCAAAGTGCTTCCTTTCATTGAAAAGGTGAAAGTTCTTGATTTAATTAAAAAAAAGAAAAATATTATATGTTGAGATTACTAAGACCTCAGTAAAAACGAATCTTCTATGAAATTGTGAAGGACAAAGGAATTCATACTAATTTTGCTGTTGCACCTCAGACTGCAATATTATGGCCACAGTATATGATAAGTGCTTAGTTAAGATGGAAAAAGCACTAATTATAGCATTTGGGACTATATGCAGCTCATCCATGCACTAGGGGTGGAGAGCTGTCTTAGAATGTGTCCCAAGGTAGGAAAAGATTACTGTCCAAGATGTAGGAGGTGACCCTGGAGTCACATAGTACGTGGCCCTGCTTCCATGGGTAATCTAAAGCTGACTACTTTGATCTGATTTATTCACCAAAACATTTACATTAGCTTTCTGCTGTCCAAAAATGTGACATTTTGGCCTTTGATAGCCCCTTCCATTCCCTTTATCACTATCAAATTCTCCCTTTTAAAATTCCATTAACTTCCTTTTAATAGTCTCAGGAGGAAGACAAGACTAAAGTGTGGGCTGTATGTCAAGTTGAACCCAAGGCACAGAAGTCACACTGTCTGTGGGCTATTATTCTGCCTTGTTTTGTCTGGCATAGTTACAGATGATTCAGATATCAATTTAAAAACAGCAGTGGCTCTATGGAAGAGGGCTCAATTAGACAGTTTTATCTCCAGAGATCAACTCTATTGAAATTGGAAATATCTCCACTTATTTTACATCAAGTAAACAGATACTTTGGTGCAAATTACATAAAGATATGACCTTTTAAACTATATTTATTTAAAAATATCCAATGTAGTTGCTTTCACAAAACCATTAGGAAGAAGAACTTTGAGATAATAGGATTTCTAATTTACAATAAGCAATTTAACAACTTAATGGGAAATCTGCTAAAGACTCATTAGTGTATATAAAATGAAAAATAACTTTCCCTGTATGTGTACTATGACAATAATTATATGCCACCTTATCTCTCAATGTGACAGTCCATTGGCACATAAAGTATGAATTTCAGTGTTATGGGCATTATAGAAAATCACTAACATTTTTCCTTTTAAATATTCCAGCAATGTGAAATTGATTAAAACTTAAATGTTTTATATAGTGAGAAATGTTTTACACAAATAAATGCATGCATATGTTTTAGAGCAAGTGTTAAAAGTGGATCTTCAAATGAGTTGAATCATAAAAATAAATTTTGCTTGATTTTGCAGAACACCTGCACTAAGTATATATTCTATCAGTACATACTGAGATTATAATATGTACCTGTTACTTTTATTAAAAGTTGGTGAGTTCTATTTTATTCTCCCCTTTGACTGCTTCATCCTATGAAGAATTGGAATTAGTAATAATGTCTAACAGAGTTCATTTAACTTAACAGGAAAAGAGTGGAAAATGCAAAAAAAAAGTTCGTTAGCAAACTGTTAATAAGCTTTTGTTAATAAGAATAAATAAAAGATTTAAAAATAATTTTAGAAGGAAATGTCATTACTTAACATAACCAGAGGAAGTCTTAAAGTTAATGACCAAAATGTGGAAAGGAAGTCACCCTGAGCCTGGCCAAGAGAGCTCTTCATAAGAAACAAGGCAGGCAAAGAAGAGACAACTGGCAAAGAGAGACAGCTTCACACTCTTTCCTCTAATACAAGTGTTATTTCAACCATATAGAATGTGGATCTCCATATACGTGAAGCTCTGAGAAAACTTGTTCATTCTATTTAATGATTTATTATGAGTCAATTACAGCTCTTTATCATTTTTTATTTTAGGAAATTCAGTGTAACTGTGTGTAAATTAGCCTGATTTGGATTTAAGAAGTCTTTTCATGGGCTGGGGATGTGGCTCAGTGGTAGAGCACTTGTCTACCATGTGGAAGGCCCAGAGTTCACATTACAGACAACCAAGTAGTATAATAGAATGGGACTTGATTTTGAAGTTGTGCTACCTTTTTATGTAAGTTGTATAGGAAAATTACCTAATTCTCTCTGAGAATCAAGGATTAGGAAAAAAAAAGAAACTCTCATAGAATGATTTTGGAAATAAAATCAGATAAGACTAATCTACTGATAGGAGAGACAGAAAGTAGATGGATGGATAGATGGATAAATAGACACAGACAGACAGATACAGTTTGGCACTTAATAAAAGCTCAATAAATGTTACTTTTTTTCTCTTCCCATAAAAAATACCCATGAACTTGGGCTATTGGGGAAATATCTATGAATGCTTCAGTTCTCAGCTCAAGAGATATATCTGGGGCTGGGTATATAACTCACAAAACCTTTTTATCTTTTCTGAAATCACACTGACCTGCTCCTTCAACCCCATTATGCTTCTTTTCTGTCAGGTACCCCTCCTGGATCCTTCATTAATATCCATGTACTGTGTAATGCTTACGCTATATTGTAAGTCTGTGTTTGTATTTCTATCTTTCACATTAGACAATGAATCCTCCAAAGGGAAAGATAAAATTTTATTTGACTTGTTAAATCTAGCACCTGGCACAGTTCTTGGCTTCATAAATGTTTGTGGGGTGGGAAGGGGAGAAAGAGAGGAGGCTGCACAGTTTAAGAGGGTTCTCCGAGTCATTATCTTACCCTTCTAGCGAGATGGCCCGTTGGAGAGTCACTGAAGGCTGACGGGTTGCAGTGCTGTGCTGGGAATGACTGGAAGAAAAGATAGAAAAAATAAAACATGGTTCATTATCTGCACATTTCTATCCATCCTATTGTCAAGAAAGAACCAATTATTAAAGAAATATAGTATAGATTAAATCTTTGGTGATAAGTAGAATAATTCACAGAAATATAGCACTCTATCAGATAAGGGGTTGATGTTTCCTCAAAATTCGAGTTCAACATGCATGATTCTAAAGTTACCTTTAAATGACAGGTAGACATGAAAAGAAACAAACATAGAAAAGGTAATTTTCCCCCTTGGAATGACACAAAACAGAGCACAAAAAATAAATTTCATTATGATTCAATATATTTTATACGCTGCTGAATGTTTTTACTAATACAAATTTATTTGGAGCCTGATTTCTAAATCAGAGGAATAGTATTTCATTGGTATATATTTATTTGCTTAAATTTGTTACACTTATTTGTAAAATTAATAACAAATCATTTGATGAATGCAAAAAAATAAAAACCTTGAAAAATGATGCTTCTAGTTGCATACGTCTTAAAATTTAATCAATTCTTCATTTTGTTTTGATTACATGTAATGAATGAATTTGTAGATAAGTACTTGAAATAAAAATAATAATATAGAATATTGACTTAAGCAATTTTTTCACTGAGTCATTTTGCAAAGTGTTTATTTTGTTTAGTTCTAATAATTCTATGAGATAGCTTTAATTTAATTAATGAGGAAATTGAAGAACAAAGGGGTTTAGAAGCTTGATCAAAGTCACATGGTAAATAATTATGCTTAAAATGGCAACTGTATTTTCTATCTGATTGTGGAATAATTATTCTTTTTTATTTTATTCAGAAATTTATTTGTTGAACAATCAAACAAGCTTCTAATGAAATAATATAATATATATATGTAAATTCTGAAAATTAGATTTACGCCCAAGAGCCCCCCCCCCAATTACCCACCCTCATCCCTCTCCCCTCATTCCCAATACATCTCTACAAATGCTTTAGGTTGTAAAAGTCATTATTCTTAATCGTCATGAAATAACTATTTTTCAGATTGGTAAGAATTTGCCTGTCAATCTCAGAATATTCTTCATTTAGAGATGGAGAAGAAGCATTCAACTGAGAGAAACACAAAAATTATTCAACAGTAAAACTGTTAGTGAATGTGTAATTTGAGTTTGTAGAATTAGTTTATTATTTTAGTTGAACTGTTAGTTATATATGTCAGGTATGAATGTGTGTATACATTCGTATACTTGTAGAGAGAAATCTGAGTCAACTATTTACAGAGCATTAGACACCTTTGCAAAGCTCCAGGATTTCTCAGCACATGCTTTGAAAACACTGACATTACCACACAGAGCCAATTTACAGGTTTCAGACTTTCATTCAGGATTTTTGGGCATTATGGGTGAGAAGGGGACTCTCTCTGTGAGTAGTGTTTTGTTGTGACACGGATGACATCTGTCTAAGACTAGGGGAGAAAAAATTTGAGATCAGAGATGAAGGCTAAAGAGTGATCTACAAATCAAGAATTACTCTTCTTGTCCCTCATGGAGTCAAGCACAACGGATACTCAATGGGCCTGTTTGAACAGCTAGTGAAAAGTGGAACTGCACTCAGGACTTGCACCAGGGGCCCGGGATTTGAACCACCTCAGTTCAGATCCTGACTCATCCACATCTACCAATGTGACCGGCTTAACCTTAAACCTCTCTGCGTGTCAGTTCTTAATTTTTTACCATCTGTATAAAATGGTAACAGTGCTTTCCTGGTAGGCTGCTATAAGGATTCAGTGCATACAGCGTTCAGAACAACGACTGTCACACACTAAGAGTTTCTTTTTTACATAGATAAACCAATGTAATTTAGGAGAATGTGTAGTTTGAGATGTTTAGTACTAAAAACGAATATCTATTCATATTTCTTCAGTTAGACATATAGTCAATACACAAGCTGTGTACCTCTGCATAGAATACAGCTTTGGTGATAAATATCAAATATATTTGTATTATTAAACATTATAAAATCAACAAGAATTCAAGTAGAAGATATATGGAACAATTTAGTTTAGGGATCTAATGTATAGGATGAGGATTATAGTTAATAAAATTTATACTTTATATGGGATTTATGCTAATAAATAGATTTTAGCTGCTTTTGCCTCAAAAACAGAACAAAAGGGTAATTGTATGAGATGATGTTTTGATTTGCCTCTAGATAGTAACCTTTTTACTATGATGTGCCCATCAACAAGAAGTTGCATACCTTAAACATAGACAATAAATTTATTTAAAAATGAATGACAATAAAAGTGGGAGAAAGTAAAAGCATTCATCCATTATTCCATCACCACCTCTCAGATGTTATGGAGTTATCTAATTTAATTCTCATGGCTGTCCTATAAGGTAGATATGAGTATCTGTTTTATATTTAAAAAACAAAATAGAGGTACTGCAAGATGGCGACTTGAAGACAGATGCCTTCCCCCAGAAGCTCTGAGTCTGGACGGAAAATCCCCAGTTCATGTCCAGATTTTTGAGGTGTGTTTGGCGGGAGTAGCTTCTTGAAAACCCAGTCCTAATTTGCTCAGTTGATTTGAGGACTAGAGACTTGGGAGTAATGAGTGGTTTTCTATTTTTTTTGGTCCAGGCTTGGACCAGGCGGGCAGCCGCCACCTGGGAGTGGGGGAGGAGTCTAGCAGCCCACGATCTCATCCCCATGGAAAAGCCTCTGTGCTTTAAATATAGCGCTACAGTGGTCTCTGTTCACCTGTCCCTGAGCCTCGGCTGGCTGGTCAGTGGAGTGGTGGAGGATTCCAGCACCCTGCATTCCCCGCAGGAGAGAAGTCTCGGAATTTAAATTTAGCGCCACTGCAGACTTTGTTTACCTGATGCTGGTGCATGGCTGTTAAGGCAGTGAGTGGACCAGCAAACTGGTGGGTCTGAACAGAGCATGGAGGAAAAAAAAGGGGAATTTATCCATCCCGCCAGAGAAGCAGAAATGGGACTATTTTTGTTTTGGATTACATTCCATCAGAGGGAGGGCTGCGGGCCACAGTGATGGAGGCCGCAAGAGACAGCAGAGGGCGGGGCTGCCAGCAGCCTTGGCTGCTGCTTGGAACTGAGCTGTCACTGGGATCCTGTGCTCTCTCAGGGCTCTGAGCCCGTACCTTATAAAAACATCTTTGAGACAGCACTCCCTGCAGCCACCTGCTGAGCTCACACTCTGCAGGAGAGCTGAGCTGGGAATTACATGCTGAGAAGCCCAGGGAACTTGTGGCTCAGGGGGAAAGCTGGGCCTGCCATCTGAGCCCCAGGAAACAGCCCTCTGTGACTTTTTAGAGCAGCCTAGGATAAGTGCACCAGGAAATCACCACAGGGATCCCAAGGAAACTATATTAAAAGAAGCAAGGGAGAAACGCCAAATCACATTTAGAGTCAAGACAATAAGAATTGTCTGTGACTTTTCAACCAGACTCTGGAAGCAAGAGGTCTTGGGATAATATCTTTCAGCATCTAAATGACCACAACATGCAGCCTAGAATTCTATACCCAGCAAAACTCAGATTCAAATTTGATGGACAAATAAGAACTTTTCATTGTAAAACAAAACTGGCAGAATTCGTCAACAGAAAACCTGCCCTACAAAGAATTCTCAAGGAAACACTCCAGACGGAAGACCAAGTAACTGATATCCAAAATCCACAAACTGAAGAAATTCAGCGAAAGTATCACTCAGCAATAACCAACCAAGGCAACCACAGAACTAGCTAAATAAGACACAATAGCTACAAATCAATTACACACTTCTATCCTAACACTAAATGTGAATGGTCTAAATGTACCACTCAAAAGACACAGACTTGCAGACTGGATCAAAAAACAAAATCCAACCATATGCTGCTAACAAGAAACTCACCTAACAGGCAAAGACATCCACAGATTAAGGGTGAAAGGATGGAAAAAAATTCTACCATGCTTACGACCCAAGAAAACAAGCCGGTGTCGCTATACTTATATTCGACAAAGTAAATTTCAAACATAAGTCAAGTAGAAGAAATAAAGAAGGCCACTACTTAGTACTAAAAGGAACCCTTCAACAGGAAGAAATAACCGTAGTGAATATTTACTCTCCAAACAACAATGCACCCAACTACGTGAATAAATTACCGCAGGACATCAAACCACTCGTGGATCACAACACAATTATACTGGGAGACTTCAACACTCCGCTGTCACCATTAGACAGATCATCAAAAAAAAAAATCAATAAAGAAATCTGCAGCCTAAATAACTCCATAAACCAAATGGACTTAACAGACATATATAGAATTTTCCATCCCAAGTCAGCAGAATACACCTTCTTCTCTGTAGCACATGGATCCTTTTCCAAAATAGATCATATTCTGATTCATAAAGATAACCTCAGCAAATATAAAACAGTAGACAACACCCCGTACATCCTTTCAGACCACAATGCTATGACACTAGCGATCAATAGTAATAATCATAACAGAAAACACACATATTCATGGAGGTTGAGTAATACTCTATTAAATGAAGAATGGACCCAAGAAGATATGAGAGAAGTAATCCAAAAATTCTTGGAAGAGAATGAAAATGAAGACACAACATATCGAAACATCTGGGTCAGCATGAAAGATTTCCTAAGGGGAAAATTTATAGCACTGAGTGCCCACATTAAAAATGAAGAGAGATCCCAAATAAGCTGATGCTTCATCTCAAAGCCCTTCAAAAGGAAGAACAATCTAACCCCAAAGCCAGCAGAAGACAGGAAATTATCAAGATCAGAGCTGAAATTAATGAAATTGAGAACAAAAAAACAATAAAAAGAATCGATGAAACAAAGAGCTGGTACTTTGAAAAAATGAACACGATAGACAGACCACTAGTGAATCTAACTGAGAGAAGGAGAGAAATGAAGCAAATCAATAAAATCTCCAATTAAAAGGGAGTGATCACCACTGACCCCATTGAAATCCAACAAATTATAAGATCATATTTTGAAACCCTATACTCCTCCAAAATTGATAATTTGGAGGAAATGGATAAATTTCTTGACACATACAACATCCCTAAATTGAATCAGGAGGATATTGAATTCCTAAATAGCCCAATCACAGGCACTGAAATCCATATCACAATTAAAAGTCTACGAAAGAAGAAAAGCCCAAGACCTGATGGCTTCCCTGCTGATTTTTACCGCACTTTTGAGGAGGAACTAACACCTCTCCTTATTAAGTTATTTCAAGAAATTGAAAATAGCTCTTTTTATGAAGCAACCACAACTCTGATACCAAAACCCGACAAGGATACATCAAAAAAAGAAAACTATAGACCAATATGAACTTATGCAAACTTATGAACTCGGATGCAAAAATCCTTAATAAAGTACTAGCAAACCATATTCAAAAACTTATCAAGAAAATAATCCATCATGATCAAATGGGCTTCATCCCAGGAATGCAGGGCTGGTTCAACATAAGCAAAACAATTAACATAATTCACCACTTAAATAGAATCAAGGACAAAACCCATATGATCATCTCAATGGATGCAGAAAAGGCCTTTGATAAAATCCAGCACCCTTTTATGTTCAAAACTCTAGAGAAGATAGGGTTAAAAGGATCATTTCTGAACTATGTAAAGGCTATATATGCTAAACCCTCAGCTAGTATAATACTAAATGGAGAAAAGCTGAAAGCATTTCCACTAAAATCTGGAGCAAGACAAGGCTGTCCGCTCTCACCATTTTTATTCAATATTGTCCTTGAGACCCTAGCTGGAGCAATTAGGCAAGAGAAAGAAATCAAAGGGATAAAAATAGGAAAAGAGGAAGTCAAATTCTCTCTTTCTGCTGATGACATGATCCTGTATTTGGAAGATCCAAAAAACTCCATCAGTAAACTGTTTGAACTCATAAACAGATTTAGCAAAGTGGCAGGATACAAGATCAACACCCATAAATCAATAGCTTTCCTATACACTAATAATAATAGGACTGATGAAGAAGTCAGGAAATCAGTCCCATTCAAAATAGCTTCGAAAAAAATAAAATACTTGAGAATTAACCTTACAAGGCAAATCAAAGATCTCTTCAACAAAAATTATTGGTCATTGAAGAATGAAATACAAGACAACCTAAGAAGATGGAAAGATGTCCCATGCTCTTGGTTAGGCAGAATTAATATAATAAAAATGGCCATTTTACCGAAAGCTTTAAACAGATTTAATGCTATCCCCATAAAGATATCTATGTCATTCTTTAGTGACATAGAAAAAGCAATTCTCAAATTCATTTGGAACAATAAGAAACCTAGAATTGCCAAAACACTACTAAGCAAGAAAGATGAAATAGGCGGTTTTGCCATACCAGATTTAAAACTATACTAAGAGCCGTAGTAACAAAGACAGCATGGTACTATATCAAGATAGGAAAGAAGACCAATAGAACAGAATAGAAGACCCTGAAACAAATCCTCAAATCTTTAAACATCTGATTTTTGACAAAGGGGGACAAAATATTACATGGAGGGGAGATAGCCTCTTCAACAAATGGTGTTGGACAAACTGGACAGCCACTTGCAGAAAGTTGAAATTAGACCCATATCTTTGTCCTTGCATGAGAATCAAATCAAAATGGATCAAAGAGCTAGGAATTAAAACAGCTACCTTGCAAATGATGGAAGACAAATTAGGTCCAACACTTCAGTATTTGGGAGTAGGTAAAGACTTTTCAACATGTCTCCTAAAGTAAAGGAATTAAAGTCAAAAATCAGTGAATGGGATGCCATAAAGCTAAAAAGCCTTTGTACTGCCAAAGAAACAATCAAAAGAGTCAAGAGGTTTCCTACGGAAATGGAGAGAATCATGGGCTATGATTCCTTGGACAGGGGACTCATATCCAGAGTCTACAAAATCCTTAAAAATCTCAACTACAAAAACACAAACAACCCAATTAATCAATGCACCAAAGAGCTAAATAGAAACTTCTCAACAGAGGACATTGATCAAGCCAATGAATACATGAGAAAGTGCTCTAAATCACTAGTAATCAGAGAAATGCAAATGAAACTATATTAAGATATCACCTCATGCCAGTCAGAATGGTAAAAATGAAGAAAATAAACAATAATAGATGCTGGAGGGGCTGTGGAGAGAGAGGCATACTAACACACTGTTGGTGGAGCTGCAGACTGGTACAGCCCCTCTGGAAAGCAGTGTAGAGAATCCTCAAAAAACTAGGGATGAGCCCACCATACCACCCTGCTGTTCCACTCCTGGGAATCTTTCCAGAGGATTTAGAATCAGCACATTATAGTGACACAGCAATATCTATGTTCATAGCAGCTCAATTTACTATTGCTAGGCTATGGAAACAACCCAGATGTCCCTCACTGGATGAATGGATCCAAAAACTGTGGTACATTTATACCATGGAATTCTACACAGCAATTAGAAACAATGATATTGCAGCCTTTGAAGTTAAATGGATGGCTATGTAAGAAATTATGCTGAGTAAAATCAGCTTAACCCAGAAAATCAAGGGTGGAATGTCTCCACTCATTTGTGGAGGGTGGAACTAGTCCCTGGCTATTGAGAGAGGTCATCTAGTATCACGTGTTAAATCCAGATTAAGTGTAATGTTATACAACATAATAATTTTTTAGAGATATTGTGGGAAGGAGAAGGGAGGGATAAGGTTGGGTAAATGGGGGGGCACTCCTGGGGGTAATTCTAATATCCAGAATATATATACATTTTATATTATTTTGTTAAAAACTTGTATGGTTGTTCTATGACAAATCTCAAAAAAACACAAAAAATACAGTGAAACTATATAACTTGATAGAAATGAATAGCTTACAAATGTGGAACCAAAATTCCAAACTAATGCCTGTCTTTTGCCAAATGTATGTACTTTCTACCTATTTTCCTGATTCTCTGTATGTCCACATGCATTTCACATAGTTTAATAAATACACAGGATATATGGAATGTCATAATCTGTGCTTTTACTAACATCATAATTTAAGAATTTCTGATGGGAGTTCCATAATTATTATTTTGGTATTATATGATACTACTTTCTATGAAGATATAATTTATTTACTCATCCTTTACAGTTGGTTAGGTTACTCCTATCATTGTATTTTATTTTATTTTATTTTTTTAAAGAGAGAGGGACAGTGAAAGACAGAGAGAAAGCGAGAAACAACTTTATTTAGTTTTTTCATGTGGCCTTCATTGCTGTGAGACTTCACTGTGTACGTGGTGCTGGGATTTGAACTCACATACTTGCACATGCCAGGCAAGCACCGTAACCGCTGAGCCACTGCTCCAGCCCTACTCCTTTTATTTTAATATTAGAAACAGTATCATAACAACCACATTGGTATCAATTATTGTTTTCTTTTCCTATAATTGCCTTTTGATGCCTTTCCCCAAATGAAAACATTAGACTCTCGATTTATGTTACTACTTCCTAAAACTTTGTACAATTTTATTTTCTCTAAAAGGCATATCATTACCAATTTTAACTCAGTTTTATAAGCATTGACAATATATTTTTAAAAATCCCTGAAAACTTAAAAGGTGAAAAGTGATATCCAGATTTACAATCAACATTTCTTTAATTATTAGTGAGAACTACCCTTTTTTCCTATGTATTTATTTGCTAATTGTATTTCCTTTGTGCAAATACTCTAGTCCTTTCCTTTACCATTTATCATCTCCACTAGTTTAGAAAGTATCGGTAATTCTTGGGTAGACTGATGATGCTTACTAACTTACTAAGCTTAATGAATAACTGGAATCCCTGATAATGTCTTGTTATTAGCCCAGCCCACATCATTAAAGCAAAGAAATATTTAGTAACCTCAATTATCTTATTATACCTTATAACTAATTATTAGTCCATCCTGAACCATGCCAATAATGTCCCTTTTAAAGTTTTAGTGACACTTAAATGCAAATAATACCATGAAGTGCTCACATAATTTGATTCCTTTTTTTCACACATGAAAAGTCAGACAGTTTCTCTTAAATTTGAAATAGATTTTTTTCTCAACATGTAATTACTCTTTTATGATGACAAATACGGTGAATTATCTGATAGTCAAGACCTATGGACATGAGTGAATTTGTATTACTCTCAGATAGCAATCTAAGCCACACTTCAGGGGACATACTTATAGTAGATGTTGGGCACCTCCTGATGGTGATAGTAAATTTTAAGAAACACCAAATATCTTCTTCTTGGGACCAAGCAGATTCCATCCTTTCCATACTGTCTACACAGTGTGTTGTAGCACCTCTAAGTTTAAGGAATCATTGGCAGCCACTGCCTGTCTCTTTTACCTCCTCAGTCAGAGCCCAGACAGATGGAATTTGAGAACTGCAAGAGAGAAAGCCAAGGCAGGAAAGCACAGCTGATACTTACAACTTTCAACACTGAAGAGCTAAGGGTTTGGAATGTTTTTTGTCTTAAAAATCCCCACCCTCAGTGCCTACCCTCATCCATTGGGCTACCATTTTTCTAGACTCTGTCCAGCACCTCTTCTGTGAAGCAACTGTGACTCCTTCCAGCACTGCGGACCTCCCCCGCCTATTAGTTCCACACATACACAGCAGCACGAGGACTGAGACCACTGTGACTAATTCATGTGCTTGTTTCTGTTACTAAGTTGTGTGAACCTTCTGAGCAAGTTATTGGACTTATCTATTCAGTCTCAGTCCAGGGTTGACACAGAAGATATGTCATCTTGTTGAGTAATGATACCTTGGACATTTATGAAGATTTGAGTGAAGAAAGGTGAGTGGGTGGGATGAGCCTGAGGAAGGCCCAACATTGTGTCATGCACAGATGCTGGGGAAGTCTCTGTCACCTGGTAGAAAACTTGTGGCACCAATTCTATATTTAGGTTCCTCAGCTGAGGTGCTAAATCAGGTGTCTGTGGAAGTAAATCTTGCCAAGACTTTTAAAGATCCAGAGAGAGGTGTCAGCCTTCTTGCTTGTTTAAATCGTGGTGTCATTGGATAAGATTGGGCCAGAGCATACAAGTCTCCTTCCCAATAACAGATTTTCCAAATGAAAGACTCCCAATCTGTTGCCTAAGGAAATGGCATATGAATGGTGCTGAAAGATGCATTCTGATTGGTTCCTTTAAATTAAAAATTTTGAGCATCTGAATTGAAATTGTTTTATTACACGTGAAATTAAGGACCTTGCAGGTGATAATAAATGGCTTGTTAATTTTCTCCTTCTCTAAAGCAATAAGAGGTAGCATAAGTGCTGTTTCCAATATCTAGTGATATTAAAATTATTGTTTTAATAGAGGATACAAAAGCATTTTTGTGTCCTTTATTAATGAATGATATTAATGAAGTTGCTTAATGTGACTTGATAAGTGTGATTCATTATTACAATACTGCCTCATGTATATTCATTATTTTCTGTTTCTTCATTCATATTTCTAAAGAACTTGCATCTCTCCTCATATTTAACTCGTATTTTATTAACCTCATTCTTGAATGTTTATTTCTAACATTTATTCATTTATTTGATTGTCAATTTTTTCTTCTTATTTTCTATTTTTATTCTGTGTATTTATGTGTGAATGCTTTATGTTGCTTTTCTACCATTTTTATTTTAAAATGATTTTAGTAGTGCAATGTTATTGTATGTCATAGTGGAGCTCATTTTGACATAATCATACATGTATGGAATATCATTTGCTCCATTTCAGTTTCTAGTTGTTCCCTTTTCCATCCCTCCTCTCTCCCCATTCTGCAGCTTCTACTCAACTGATCTTCTTTCTATTTATTTACTGTATCTTAAATTGGTGCTTTATAAATATACATTAAGATGACATTAACTGTGGCATATTCATATATATATATACACAGCATAATTTGATCAATTTCATTCCAAATTTAATCCTTTCTTCCAATCCCTTCTTTTACTCCACTGATCTCCCTGTGTTTTTACAGGATCCCCCCACACCACCTCTTTTCCCCCTATTTCACTCTAGCTTCTGGTATGACAGAAAACATTTGACCCTTGACTCTGAGTTTGGCTTATTTCACTTAGCATAATGTTCTCCATTTCCATCCATTTACCAGAAAATGCCATAATTTCATTTTTCATGGCTGAGAAAACTCCATTGTGTGTGTGTGGATCATGTTTTCTTTATCCATTCATCTTTTAACAGGCACCTGGGTTGGTTCCAAACCTTGGGTATTGTGAATTGTGCTGCTATAAATATTGATGTGCCTGTGTTGCTACAGTACACTGATTTTAGTAATTTGTTTAAGATACAACAACATTTAAATATCATTAGCTTCTTCCAGGATGCTGGGTATCCCTCCTGTTGTTTCATTGATTCTTGACATAAATTTTCTTGTCTAATTATTTACATGTCCTGATTATATCCATCAAATGTTAACTGGGCACTTCTTATATACCAGACATTGTGTTAAGTTCTTGGGATCATGGATCCCAAGTATCATGGTTTTCAATAAATATCAGATAACAAAGGGATAGTGAAATCGAATAAACCATTTGACCCATGTCTGAATGGATAAAAATTTTCAATATATTTCCAGGAATATTTTGTTGTCAAGCTATCTAAACTGTATTTAAAAGGATTGTGTGTGTGTATGTGTGTGTGTGTGTGTGCATGCGCACGCACGCTTTAAAGTGTGGAGAAGAAAAGCAGGCATTCTTAGAAACTATAAGGGTATAGTCAATTGAAGGAAGATGAAGACATCTATAGTTAGGGGGACTGATAGTTAATTAACTTGACAGAGAAATTAATAAATGCCTAAACTTGCGTAATGTAGTAGGATTTAAGAAAAAGAATACATTTATTTAACATACTTGGAAGGAAGATGTTCAAGAATGGATTAAAAATAAGTTGTTATTTTTGATTGACATATGATATTCATACATAGTTATAAGGTACAATATGATATTTTGATTGTGGAATAATGATCAAGTAAGGATAATTAACACATTGATCACTTTAAACTTTTATCATTTCTTTATGGTGAGTGTATTAAAAAATTTCCTTTTAACCATTTTGAGAAATACAATGTATTACTACTATTAATTATGTTTGCCTGACTTTGCCACTGAACACCAGAATTTATCCCAATTACTTAACTTTAACCCACTGATCAACCGTTCTTTGTCTCTTTTCTATAGTCTCAGGAAATCACCACTCTCAACTTCTATGAAATCAACATTTTGAAATTCTCCATGAATGAGAGCATGTGGTGTTTATCTTTCTGACTTATTTCAGATGTCCTCTGGGTCCATCTATATTGTTGCAAATAACAGGATTTCATATATTTTTATGACCAAAAATATTCCATTGTGTATATGTACCGCATTTTCTTTATCCATCTATCTGTTGATGGTTAGGTTGAGTCCATATTTTGGCTGTTATGAACAGTGCTGCAATATACGTGGGAGTGTAGGTGCCCCTAACATGCTGATGTCATTTCTTTGAATAAATATTCAGTAGAGAGATTGCTGGGTCATACAGTAACTATAATTTTAGGATTCTTTTTTGAGGAACTCAACCCCCCAAAGTATTTTCCATAATGGCTGGACTAACTTATATTCTTACCAATAGTTTTTAAGAGCTCCCTACCTTTTGGAGAAGATACTTTGATCTCCAGATTTGATTCCAGTGATCTGACCGGAAGGGCATTTTCCCTTCTGAAAGCTACACTCTCCTACATAAAAGAGTACTGTTCTTTCCAGGGCATAAGAGTAGCTGTGCTTTCCTCTTCTGGAACTCCAAAACAAGACTTTAGTGTTCATGTGGGGGAGATAGTAGGGGTGAATTGATCATTCTATTATTAACTGTGAGGATCATGGCACTGTTATTGGAAAACGTATCTGTGGGTTCTATACTCTGGTTAGCAGAGCTCTACAAAATATAGATTTCTAACTTCTGCTGAACTGTATTGTTAAGTTTAGGGCCAATCTAACCTCTCACATATTTTTGACATCAAATGATTAAAGATAAAATCTACTATGTACTTGTTCATTGGATTTTTAGAAACTTGGTATTGTGATTGTATGTCAGATTTATTAATATTGATTTTATCTAGTTTTAAGTTTGTTAAATTAACATTTAATCATCAATTAAATTAAAAAATTATTTATAGAATATTTAATGTGGACTGTGTATTATAGAATTTCACCCTTTTATCTGTTTTGTATCATCTTCAAGTATGATAAGATATTTTTACATTTTACTAGTTTTTATTACAATAAGGGGCAAGGATTATACATTGTAACAGATTATCATGGACTTTTCTCCATATCACTAACTAGTCCACAAGATTCCCTGCTAAATCCTCTCACTTAGCATCCTTTTAACAGATTAAGCAGTCTTCCTACACCATCAGTGACAGGCTAATGTGTGCAAGTGTGATGCTCACATCATAAATCTCCACTCATTCCAGGTGACTTGTGTGCATGCTAAGAATCAGTTGTGATTGTTCTGAAGTCTGCTTATCCCCATGGCACTTGTTTTTGTTATTACTCAGTTTGATTAAATGTTATACAAATGAAATATTGAGTGTTTAAAAATACTTGTTTCTATGAAGAGCAAGTTTGTTGACCTGGAAAGACTAAGAAATAATACACTGTTGAAAACATTACTGCCAAGTTAAATGTGAGCGGACAACTGCAAAGATCAGACAATACTTATAAAATAAAGAGAATTTTTTTAGTCACTGTCTTTGGTTCTCTTCCAAAACTTAAAAAAATCCAACTTGAATTAAGAGTATGCTTTACATAAGAAAAGTAGTTAAATGTCAGGAAAAAATGGGTCCCAGGTTTCTGTTCTTACAACAGAATTAGATATTCCAAAAATTTTAAAGCAATTCTTTGTCTTAGATGTTACCCAGGGGTTGATAATGATACAGAAAATCTTGACTCCCCACCCCACAAATGCTGAAAAGCACAATGTATTGACTGATAGATCAACGTTCTAATGATTTATGCAAAGATAATGTGCAATATGGGACTAATGATGATTTGCTGAGAAATGCAATAATAGGCAATGAAGAAATCATGTGAGCTGAGACAATGATTTAAAAAAAGAAGAGAATATTGCATCAAATTCAGGGCCCCAAATTTTTCATGCCTTAGATGAAGAAACTAGAAACGTGGTTTTACTTCAAGGGTAACATCTTCAATCAACAGTTAGCAATCACATGACTACTAAAATAAATTAAGGATGGAGGGGATTTATTGGGAGAAACTCCATCAGTAATTCACTTATCTTTCAGTTACAGTTTTACACATTAAGATTAAATAAAGTATCCAAATATCCTAAATGATAAATGTTTAAGTTCAACCTTTTGAATAACAAATTAATAATTAGTCTAGTTGAGAGATTTAAATGCCTATCAGGATCATTACCTAGCTGTTAAGAATATCCTGTAAGACCTTAGAATTTTCTTATGGAGGAGATCCAGAAAGGTTCAGTTGCTTAGCCAGAAAGTGGTTAAGTTGAGATCAGAACACAAATCTGATTTCCGACCCATGTTTTTCTCCATCCTGTGTCACTGTGACTTCCTCATATTCTCTAGAGAAGTTAAATGGTGAGCAGGACAGATCAAACACTGGGCATTCTAAAATTCTGCTCCTTACTATTTGGAGACTCTGAAAGTGAACTGCAAATGCTGGTTGAATCTCTAAAACAAACTCTGCTTAATGCAGTAATGAGAAATCTCAGTGTTTTGCCCTGTGGACTGACCCAAAAGGGTTGAGACTGGCCTCAAAGACTGAATCATCAGGAGTGAAATGTAGTACTTTAATACGGAAAGCGTCTTCCTGCCTTTGCTCATTTTGTTTGTTTGTTGCTATACATCATTCTTCTTGACATTTGTAGAACACAAGCTGCATCTCAGGAGGTATTAAAGAAACCAGTAATGTATGAACATGTATCAAAAAGCCTATTTCCATGAGGACTGTTCTTCGAAAGGAAAGTGAAAAACTGAATGCCTAGTAACTTTAATAAGTATTAGCCAGTTCCACAATGGCAGTCACTTCAAAAAGGAGAATGGATTTTAGTTAGGAATTTTACATAAAATATAGACAAATACTGTAGAATGTCCAACAATTAGAGAATGTGAAATGGGAATATTTTTGTGTGAGTTGGGATCTTAGGCATATACTTAATATGACTCTTTATATCCCTTCACTGTACAGAAAACAAATGTTCAGGATTACATACTAGTTTTATTCTCTGACAGCATCTAAGAACCAGAGTTGTGTAGAAAAAATAGGACTAAAAATAAGAAAAGTGAGTTTTCCCACTGTGCTCATGAGTGCAATTGCCTTAGAAAAGTGATCTCACCTTCCTTGGATTTTTCTTCAGTCTCAGTAGGGACCGTTGTTACTTCCTCCCTATTTAGTCCATTAGCTTAGAAACAGCCCTGTGATGAAAAAGGGGTGTGCACTTGGGAGTCAATGGTCTTGGCTGAAGGATTCCTCACCTCTCACTGCTATTACCACTACTACTTCTTCTTTCTTCTCCTCCTGAACTTCCTCCCTCCTCCCGCCTTCTACTTCTTGTGCTATGTATCAAGGCCAGGACTTCGCATGCTAGGCAAACACTCCACCACTGAGCTAAACCCTAAGCCCTCTCACTTATCTTAAGTAGGTACTGCACCTCCTCAAAAATTGAGCACATATCTCTAGCACTGTCATCTTAATATTGTAATACTGTAGATAATAATGTCTTCACTCAGTTTGCTTTTGGTGGGGGTGGGAAAGAATAAAGCAATAAATGTGAAAGAAACTTTGTAGAGTGTAAAGCACAGTAAACAGTAAATGGAGAAGGGCTGGAGAGGTGGCTCAGTGGAAGAGTGCTTGCCTGGCACGTGCAAGGACCCAGGTTTGATTCCTAGCATACACAACTAAGTGGAAGAAAATAAAAAACCAGATGAAAAGTAAAATTAACACACTCTCTCAAGAAATATTAAATGGAAATTGTTTTTCCAGGGAGGAGTGTGATATGGTCGTAGGTGTCTATAACTAATGATCTGAACCTGCAATAACCAACTGGGCCTAAGGAAGGAAAATATGGCCAGGGCAAAGAAATGCTAAACAAATGGAATTTACAGGATTGAGCAATTATGTGTGGTAGTTGAGTCAAGAGTCTGGGACAACAACCCTGCTTCTTGTTAGGCTAGCTAGGTCAATGGTGATATTTTATACTGAAAAAGGGAAAATGAGAAAAATATAATTGGGGAAATGTGATTATTCAATGTTGCATATAATGAGTTTAGGGAGAGATCCTAGGAAACATCAAGGTTTTGTTGCAAGTGCCTAGTTTCACTAAAACTGTTAGAATTTATAGTCTAATCTCAGATGCTTCTGGTTTAAAAAGGTGCATTTTAGATTCAGCATTGTACACCTGTACTTGAAACCATGAACACTGTTAGAAAGACTGTAATGAAAACAACTGAAAGCTGAGCTAAGACCTGGTGATTGCCTACATTATAGGATGAGTAGAGGAAGGTAAACCTGGAAGACAGACTAGGAATGAGCCAGAAAGAGGAAGGTGGAAAACCAAGTAAATGGGAACCAAGGTCAGCCAGGGGAGCAAGGAGAGAGTTTTAAGAAGGAACATCTAATTAACAGTTGCTAATATCCTTAAAAAAACTTAAAAATGACACAGAGGAAAATCTGGTGATTGGAATTACCAAGAGGCCATGAACAATTTTAAGCCAAGTTAAAATATAGCCTCTGTTCTTCAGAAAGAGACCTCTACTATGTCCAGCGTTCACACAGCTGGAGAAGGGTTAGACACAGCCAAGAAGCCAGAAGATGAAGCAGCTCTGAAGGCTGATATGAATTCCAAGGCTTTCTATCCTAGTGTTTCCAGGATCCAGTCTTCACAGAGCCTTTCTGTGGAGCAAATGGCATAATTGCCTTTCTCCCTGGCAAACCAGTGTAGGTGTCAAAGCAAAAAATAGACCTTTTGCCTTCTATCATTTTTCTGAATTTTAATTTCAGTGAGGAATTGTCTTTATTCTACAATTTATTTTCCTCATTGATTTTTCATGCAGACAGCTGGAACATCCAAATAAATGTGGGCTATTTGCCTTGGTAAAAACTGTTAGCCTATATGTTTCAGTCTCATTGAAAAATTCCAGTGCTTAGTGAAAGGGAAAATGTTTCTCTTGACATCAGTAGTTGACATCTGAACCTTCCTTAGAGTGGTCAAAACAGAGTCATCACCAGCATCACACCAACAGGCAACAAGAGTAAAAAGTCAACTGTTCATTTATCTCTGCTGGTCATCGTATATACTCCCAAGGAAAGAATTATCTCCTTCTTTGGGATTCTCTTTAAGTTGTTCACATTCATGGTAATCATTTGCTTGGGTAAGCTTCTAATTATTATCACATTTCTAGTACTGAAGACAAGAACAAATCTGGAAATAAAAACACAACATGACAAAGTATCATGAATTCAAAATCTTTTAAGGCAATTTTGAAATTTGGCCCAGTGCAGTAAAACTAGGCACTTGCAGCAAAATCTTTCTATTTAAATAAGCTCTTGCTTTACTTTGGAATTAATTTTCCAATATAAAGAAACTTTAAAAAATCTCTGTGGTTGTGAACTTGTCAATAATATTTAGCATCTATAGGCACTGTAATATCAGTATGAAGAAAATATCAAATTAAAGTATCAGTATAAAGAGTATCAAAATACCAAAATGTTTTGCCTTTGGATATTGATGACGAGCTTTGAATGAAAGAAATTTAGTATTTATTCTCATTAAATTGAATGTAAGCCACAACTTTTTGAAGATTCAAGTGCGAAGATTTTAAAGGGCAAAAATTTTACATTTATAATACCTTTATTAACCTTCATATTTTTTAAAGATTTGCAAAAACATTTAAAATCATCTCTTTTGTAATGATTCATTTTTTTATTTGTTAAACATAGTTTTACATTTAGGAGGGAATCATTGCCACACAATTGTGAACATATGCATAATAACAGAGCAAGCCCAGGCTTGCCATTCCACGATCTCCCGCCCCTTCCCCCTAGTCCCATTTTCCCCCCAACTTTACTCCCGTATTAGTTGGACTTCACGTGGAAGTTGAAGGTTCCCCACTGGGTAGATAATCCCCCCTACTCCCACCCTCCAGCTGCCTTGATGTCTTTCCTATTCCTTCCCCTCTCTGTGCTCCCCTCCCTTCATTCTCCAGCATCATAGGCAAGGTTCCCCTTGCTCAGGTAATAATTCACCCATGTTGAGTTTATTATTAGCTTATCCAACTTTCAGTCTGCTTCAGGTTATATTCTAGCTTCCATATATGAGAGAAAACATTTGACCCTTGAGTCTCTGAGTTTGGGATATTTCACTCAGCATAATTTTTTCCATCTCCATCCATTTGACTGCAAGTGCCATGATATCATTCTGATAGCAGAGTAGAATTCCACTGTATACATGTACCATAGTTTTTGAATCCACCCATCAAGTGAGGGGCATCTGGGTTGGTTCCATAGTTTAGCTGTAGTAAATTGAGCTGCTAAAAACATTGATGAAGCTGTATCTCTGTAACATGCTGATTCTAGCTCTGTTGGAAAATACCCAGGAGTGGGATATCTGGGTCATAAGGTGGCTGCAGGCCTAGTTTTTTGAGGAGTCTCCACACTGCTTTTCCAGAGTGACTGTATGAGCTTGCAGTCCCACCAACAGTGTGATAGTGTTCCTCTCTTCCCACAACCCCTCCAGCACCTGCAATTGTTCGTATTCATTTTTGCCACTCTGATAGAGTGAAGTGTAATCTCAGTGAAGTTTTGATTAGCATTTCTCTGATTGCTAGTGATGTAGAGAATTTTCTCATATATTTATGGGCTTTTTGGACTTCCTCCATTGAGAAATTTCTATTTAGCTCCCTAGCCCATTTATTGATTGGATTATTTGTGTTTGGTGTTCGGTTGTTTGAGTTCTTTGTATATTCTGGTTATTAGCCCCTCTGTCTGAGGTGTAGCTGGCAAAGATTTTCTCTCATTCTCTAGATCTCTCTTGACTAATTCTTTAACTGTGCAGAGGCTTTTTAGTTTAATGGCATCCCATTCATTTATTCTTGGCTTTAATGCTTGTTCTATGGGAGTCTTGTTAAGGAAGGCGGTGTCAACACCTATGTCATGTAGTGTTGATCCTACTTTTTCTTCAAGCAATTTTATAGTCACTAGTTTAATATCCAAATCCTTGAACCATTTTGATTTGATTTTTTGTGCAGGGTGAGAGGTAAGGATCCAATATCAGTTGTCTGCATATGGCTGTCCAGTTTGTCCAGCACCATTTGTTGAACAGGCTGTCCTTCTTCTACACTATGTTTTTGCCCCCTTTATCAAATATCAGATAGTTAAAGATTTGAGAGATTGTCTTAGTATCTTCTATTCTGTTCCATTGGTCTTCATTTCTGTTATGATACCAATACCACACTGTTTTTGTTACTAGAGCCATATAGTATAATTTCAGGTCACGAATTGTGATACCTTCTGCTTCCTCTTTCTTGCTTAGTAATGTTTTGGCTATTCTGGGTCTTTTATTCCATACGAATTTAAGAATAGCTTTTTCTACGTCTGTGAAGAGTGACATTGGTATTTTGATAGGGATTGCATTGAATCTGTATAGGGCCTTGGTAGAATGGCAATTTTGATTATATTGTAAAATCATCTCTTTTTTAAGGGACCAAAAGTTTTAGCATAGTTCATTAGTAAAGTAGAAAGCTCAGGCATCTATTCTCCATACCCAATAGGTTTGCCAATAGGTTAATCAGCTAATACTCATGTTAGTACCCATGGTATGCATGGGTATGTATCTGATGTAATGAAGGAAACATTAAAGGCTAAGACAAAGACTTTAAACATTTATAGTCTTACTTGGGACACCAACATTTGTCCACTTATTTGTTCTTTCTGATTAATGCCCTTTCATGTCAGTTGGGTCTGCAATCTTCCTTTTTGTAAACAGCAGCATCACTCACCGACTGCTCACTCGAAAACTCTAGACATTCTCAGTAGCTCTTCACTTTCCATCATACTCCATACCCAATCAATCAATGAGCTCTTTAGCCTTTGTCACAAAAATAGATGTTACCTCTCTAGTACTACCATCTAAGTGAAACAACACCTTCTCTCAGTGACTTATTGCCAATAGCCTTCCAGTTAAGTTTTCTCCTGTTCTTCCAGAGTCACTTATTATAGTGGCCCATGAGGAAACTGTTTTAAAGCATAAAATAAAATCATGACTTGCTCCCCTTAAAGGAAACCTTCCCAAGACTGAATGAATGAAATTCACAGTCCCGTCAAGGGCTGCAAGATCCTGTGGCCACTGTGCACATTTTGGTATTCATTGTTCATCACTATTACTTACTAGCTGCCCTGACTTTCCCCCTTACTCTCAGATATTCTAACTAGTCCTTTCTAAGGTCACATGCATTAACTTCTTACTTTGCCCCTGGATCTTTCCTTCTCATTCAGTTCTCATCAGAAAGGTTACCTCCCTGAGAAGCCTTTCCTCATCTTCCAGACAAAGTTCCCTATCCCCATTTCAGGTATCATAAAACCTCTTAACATTTCTCCATATCTTCTCTATATCTTCATGTAATATTGACTGAAATTACTGTTTTGGTTATTTTTTGCCCACTGATTTCTTTTGCTTTCAAGAGCATTGCTTCCATGACTTAGAAGAATACACACACACACACACACACACACACACACACACTTCAAATCAAAGGTCATTGTTTTAATATCACTTAATGCGTTCTATGTAATTTACTGAATGTTTTCTCAGACTCTATTGTTTTCCCTTGCCATGGTTCTCTGACATACCTAAGAATAATGTGTTGGTTTTATTTCATAAGTAGTATCTAGTCAGATATCCTGTTGGGGAAAATTTTACTTCCTAACTTAATTGCATCTTACACTGTCCATGCCATTGGTTCACAAATGCTTCAAATTGTTTTTCCCATGTCCAAATTTTATCAAGGTATGTCCTTATTCATCTTTATACTTATTCAACCAATGTTCATTGACTAAAGCATCTATTTCAGGCAGCAACCACTATATTCTACAACTCATTTAAGCATCACCTCATATTTACTGAATTTCTCTCCTTTTTATTTTCTTTGTAACATTCCCATTCTGTCATTGGCCATTTCTGTAGCTACTAAAAACCAGCACTGTGCTAGGCAGTACAAAACATATAAATAATAAGTGACCAACTAAAAAGATAAAAAAGGGAAAAGAAGAAAAGATACACTGAACACTATAATAGATATATCATCCCAGCTCATAAAGTCCAGGAAAAAGAAAAGGGAATAACATTTTTTAAAAGATTTTATTTGACCTAAAGTTTTGAAAAAGTATTCCCATTAAATTTCTTGTAGTTTTCTTCTGGAGCTTTAAATTTCTAAATACTCCCATAGTATCATTTTTAGAATAAGAAAGGTTTTAAATAATGTAACACATCTATATTAGGAAACATACTACTAAGAACTATTTTTTTTAACACACCAGTAGAAATATTTTTTCAGTAATTAGAATTTTTGAAGTAGAGTCATTTCCAAATATTTTTATTTTGAAAAATCTTTAGCGATTTTCTTAATACTTCACCCTTTAAGCATGAAACTTGGTAACTATTCTAAACTGGAAAGGAAGCATTAAGATGATTTCAAAAGCCACAGCCTGTGCTAGTGCTCCTTCTCAGTTGCCGTTATTCATCATTCAGGATTTATCTCATGCATAACAAGATCCAGGAAATCTTTTGCAACCTCTAACTTGGTTCCACAGCAAGGCCTTTCCACACACCAGTAAAGCACTATTTTAAAACAACTGTTTTTCTGGGCATGGTGATATGCAATCACCCATAATCTTAGAGACTTAGAAGCTAAAGCAGGAGGATCACAAGTTCAAAGCCAACCTTAGCACCTTGTGCAGACATTGTCTTAAAATAAAAAATAAAAAAGCTGGGGATATAATTCAGGGGCAAAGAAACCCTGAGTTCAGTCCCCAGTAACAAATAAACAAATAAATAAAAACAAAAGCAAAAACAGTCATTTCCCTATCCCATGAGCTCTTTGAAGATAGCAAACAGAGTGTGTGTGTTACACACTGTACTCCCTCAGCCAAGGCTAGCCCAGTTACTTTCTGTTGATCTAAACCCTGAAACGCCTGTCATCCTGTTTCCATTGGTGTTCCAAAGCAAAAGTTTTCACTCCTGTCAAGCAACACCACCTGTGACTGCATTTAATAAAACCAATTAGTAAATATACTAGGGGTCTGTGATGCACAGAATGCACTTGAGAAAGGGTGAAATTAATATATATTCTCTATCAGACCATTTCAATTTCATGACAAAGGAGAATACAAGTAAGAGAGAAATCCATCTATATTGCCACTTAAGAACACAGTGATGAATCTTAATTTTGGAATAAAATATGTGGTGGATTTAATATATAAAAATGACTATAAATGATTCTGTTCCAATAACCTGTGTCTTGTTGGAGACATCCAGATGAAATGGCAGCCATAAAAGTTATAGAGATAAAATATTTAAGCAATGGGACATGGCATCACATGACAGGGTTTATTGCTGTCCATAGTTGGTGCTGTTGAAACAAGGCTGAAAATTATCAATGCAGCTGGGCATGAAATTACAGAAACTTAATCTGCCCACATGGAGATGCTTACTATGGTTTGAGTCAAAAGACATTTACTTTTTTTTTTTATTTAACCACTGAGTTACATTCCCCAGTCCTTTTCACTTTTTGTTTTGAGACAGGGTCTTGCTAAGTTGCTGGGGTTGGCCTCAAACTTACAATCCTTTTGTCTCAGCCTCCTGAGTTGCTTGGATTATGGGAGTATGCCACTGTGCCCAGCTAGAGTCAATTGTCATTTTAAAGTTAGACCTGTGAAAGATGGATCAGTTACCTTTGCTTTGTTAAATAGAAAAGCAACAGAAATAGTTTGACCCCATAAGCAGGTATTCTTAAAACATTCTCTCATCACTGGTAGTTTTTCATGAATTAGTGAACATTAAAAATACAAATATGGATTCAGAAAAGGCAAATTTATAGAGATAGAAAACAGATTTGTGGTTGCTTGGGACTGGGGTAGGAATGAGAATTATTTTAAATGTGTGTAGGAAATCTAACTGGGGGTACGAAATGTTTTAACACTGATTTATGAGGATGGTTATACCAGTGGATAATATTATTAAAATTCATTGAATTATATACTTGAAATGTAAGATTTATGATATGTAAAATATACCTTATGAAACTGTCTAACAAAAACAAGTTAAGGGCAAAACCAAAAGCTTGAAAAGTATAGCACAGTATTATTTTTTAAATGGTGTGCATAAGAACTTGTTATCATACTTTTAAGCTCTAAATGTCTAAAGTTTTACAAAACTTTTCATCTGATCCTACACAGCAGAGAGCATCACTTTTTACAAGGCTGGCCACCTGATGATGCCAGTCACGTTTAGCCACACATTCCTGTCCAGCCCGGAAATCAGAGCAACTACTTGTTCAGATACCAGGGGCCACCGCTGGTCACCAGGGCTGAGCTCTATGTGGTAGATTCTTTCACAGTATGGATGTGAGTTTAGCTGCTCTCTGGCCTTTGGTCAATTCTTTGTATTTGGGAACAGCTAATTTGCAATTGTTGGATTTGAAGCTTTCTGGAATGGTTAAACATTAACAAACAAGCAAAGGGGAGAGCAAAACTGAAAAGTATAGATTCAAAGGCAAGCACACAAACCATCCCTAAGGAGATAATGTGTCTTTTTTTTTTCTTTTAATACCTTTAACTACCTTTTGAATCTAAACTGATTATTAAGGTAAAACTACCAGGCCCCAAGTCAGGTCTTCAATTACAATATTGATATGAAAATTTAAATTACTTCAAACTTCTGTTTCTTTGAGTCTCTACTCTCCAAATAAGACTTTAACATTTACTTGAATATTAAAATACTATTTGTCATTATAGATGGCAAAAGAAGTAACATATATCTCCAGGCAAAACTGGATGAAGCAGAGACCAAATTATTAATGAAAACATTCCCTCATCGAGAGTACACCTCCCCAGAGGAGACCAAAGCACCTCCCCAGAGGAGACCAAACCAGTCCACATCATGGGCAGTCTGCACCAAGCATAGTGTGTTGCCTTAAAAGGAGGACAGAGAATTACACTGGCTCTGGCTCTGGTATGAGACAGCTGATTCCATACTGGGCACACAGTGGTGTTGGTAAGAGTAAATCCAATATCAGCTCCATTACTTGTAAGCTGAGTGACTTTGGGTTAAATCCTCCTACTCTCCTAGTCTCTGTTTCCACATCTGTGAAGTGGGGATAGCAAGAGTCTGCTACGGCTTAGATATGGTTTGAGTGTGAGCCCCAAAGTTTCATTACCTGAATCTTGGTCCCCAGTGTGGTGGTGTTGAGGTGGCGTCCTTTTTAAGAGGTGGAGCATAGAAGAAGATAATTAGGTCACAGGGGTACTTCCCGCAGGAGGAATTAATATTGGTTTTGAGGAATGAATCAGTTTTCTCAAGCACTGGTTGCTACAGAAAATAAGACTGGCTCTTGCTTCCTATCTCACATGGGATCCTGTCGGCCTGTGCTCTCAGCACTGTGATGCTTTCTGCCATGAGGTCTTCACCAGAACTGGGTAGATGCTGGTGCCATGCTCTTGAATCCCCAGAACTGTGAGCCAAATAAACCTCTTTTTGTTATTAAAAAATTCACTCACTGATTTTTTTTCCACAAATACTTACTGCATACCTAATATGTGCCAAGTGATCTCTAAGGCCTAGAAATATAATGAAACAAACAAATAACTCTATGTTCACTTAGCTTACATTGTCATGGTAGGAATGGGTAGGGGAAAAATAAAAATAATAATGAAAATACATCTTATTCAGAACTTACGTCTAGGTCATTTTGATATGCCATGTATATATTATCTCATATTTTTTAAAAAATTTTTACATTATCTTATTGAATACTCCTTAAGATTATATCATCCCTGTTTTGCAGATGAAGAAATTAAGGCTCAAAGGAGCTAAAACACTTTGTTTACAGCTGTAACAACTAGCCATGGATGGATTCTTCCCTAGTCTGGTACAGTTCAAAGCCTGTGCATTTAGCTCCTGTAAATATTGCTTATATGAAGGGCCTAAGAACCATCAGTAGTTGAATAATTCTGCCCTCAGAATTTGCAGATAAAGGATACTCTAGGAATTATAATAAATAATAGAGATCTGTATTTAAATATGAGAATATTTTGGTTTAATTATCATTATAAATTACATATAAATATAACACAT
>PVKS010014292.1:8571-48792 GCA_004027875.1 Aplodontia rufa | reverse complement strand
GCACTTCTACTTCAACAAGACCAAGGGCTTCCCCTGCCTCAAGAAGGCCGAGGGCAGCAGCAAGCCGCACTGCCTGGGCAAGACCAAGGGCAGGACGCACCCCGAGATCGAGCGCGAGGTGCTGCAGCGCCTGCGGGACTTCTACCGGCCCTTCAACCGCAAGTTCTACCAGATGACCGGCCACGACTTCGGCTGGGACGGGTAGCGCGCGTAACTTAAAAACAAAAACAAAAACAAAAAAAAATCAAAATATAATATATTTTTTTACCAATCGGTAGAGAAAAGGCAGTTTAATATTTGTGCTGAAAATATTTCAGTATTTTTTTTTTTTTTTGCAATGAATGATTGCTCTCTCCTCCGCCCAGTCTTCATGCATAACCAACACCATGCATCTGGATAAACGGAAAAGGAAATCTTCAATGCTTTCAATGTCCAATTTTATTTTTTTGTTCTATCTACTCAATCACTAAGTGAATGCATTAGTTACCATTAAAGAAATTTTGAAGAAAAGCATTAGGGTACCCCCCCCACACACACTTGTCTCTCTCTTTTTTCAATTCAACACCCTGATAAATTTGATATCCATGCTTATGTTTTTCTGCCCTCTTCTTCAGCCACTTTTTTTCATAAATCATTTCCCACTTAATAACACTATATGTTTGCACATCACTTCATAGAGCTTTCAAATACATATTTTGATCCTCATAGGACTAAGTGGTTGGTATAAAAGCTTAGTAGATAGAGATTATTATGTCTCTTCTACAGATAAGGAAACAGTCTCAGGGAGGTTAAATGACTTATCGTAAGGCCAAATGATGGATCCTGGACAAAAACTCTATCTTCCATTTGTTCCCTCTTCCATGCCAACTTTTTCAAGGGACAATAGGAAATAGAATGGTGGCAGTTTAGAAGATAGTTTTAGGATGATCTGAGAAAGGACAGGGTATTTTACTGCTTGCTAAGTCCCAGGCTAGCCTTATAACATCCAGAATCATTACATAGCTGTACTCAAGAAAACCACTAAGACCTGAATGCAACCTATTCTGAGGGTCATTCTTAGCTCAAAGTACCTTGAGCCATGGAAGTTTGACTGACTGATGCTTGACTTGAGTCTGACAGAAATCACTGGGTTCTTGTATCATGGGCAAGATAACCACATTAGAAATGTTATAAGATGTAGTAGAAGTATTATCACCCATTTGTTGATTTGACTTATTTTTTCAAAAGAAAGACCCATATCAATTAGACCTTACAAGTACGAATCTCATTTTTCTTTACCTCTCTTTGAAGAAAGAATACGTAACTTTTTTCGTAAGATCGCACTTCCAACATTGGAGCTATTATTACTTAAAAGTTATCCATTAACAACTCACTTGCAATGCTCTTTTATTTTCTTGGGTGGAGGACTGTCATATTGTCACTTTATTTTTTTCTCCATTTCCTGTTTTTACCAATTGCAACCTAATGTTCATTTTTATTTGGAAATATTCTTAAAAATGCAGCTGTGTGTAAAATGGTAGCTTTCCTCTTCTCTCATCTGTTCCTGCTTTTCCTCATTTAAATCCCTCAAATAAATCAATAGTTTATTAAGAGTATTCCTTTGCTCTCTGAGTGGTATTAACAAGATTAGCATTAATGGAAATTAAATTGGTTTAGAGAGAAGCACAGATGCACGAAATATATAAAACATTTATAATTAGTCTGTCAGCAACGTTTTAGACTAAGTTTAAACCCAGGAGGAAAAATGTCTCTTTTCCATGGAAGTTTACGTTATCTGCCAAGATTTAAAGGACCAGACATATTAACATGCTAAAATAACATTCTACTTCTTCTCCAATGTTGTCAATCAAAAAGAGCCGAAGTTGTTTTAAAATATGCTGTACAATTGTGCACTTATCATAGATGCTACATCTGGGGATGTAAATATTTCTTGAGCAGCCTAACACAGGATTAAAATGAAGGAAAAATGTTTTACTATTACAGATATTTTGTCATTGGTCCCAATCTTTGGGTTTATTTGTTAATATCCCACTTACAGTAGTTAAGTAAACCCCCAAACCAGGTCACCATTTCTAGTTGATGTCCTTCACTTTTGTGCCCTCGATTTTCCAACACGACAGCCTGTTGTTAATGTACTTGAATGTCACTAGCAACAACAAGATGTTCATTTTAAACTTTCCTGTTCTTTTAACTCATTTTGTTTGTGCTTCTGAATCTTTTGTGTTTGTTTGCTTGGCATTATGCAAAAATGGCTTGCACAAAGAGACAAGTGCGTCTAACAATTGCATTTGGTAACCTTCCTCTTTTTGTGTGGAAGAAATAATAAAAGAATGAAATTGAGTGCAAAAGATCACTTCTTAACACATAGATGTTTTTGTTCGTATTATTTAAAAATGAATGACTACAGAAAACTCCATGAAAACTGTCAAACTTCTGTGATTTTCAGGAAGAGATGTTTGAAGTTATAGGTATCAGCAAAATGTGAAAAGATCTAGAGTCAGAATTCTCTAAATTTCCCCCCAGGACAGGACTGTTCCATTTTCTGCCTTCAGTGTGGTAGTAACTCCTGGTACGCATGGAGTTGGCCTCTCATTTATTTTGTCTATTTAGACACACCAAATAAAAGTGCTTGTTCTTCAATGGAACATCTCAGACATCCTTTCTCTAACCCATCTTCTCCAAAATGATGCCTACCATCCCCCTTCACTTGTCATAGAGTTAGAGCAATATCTTTGCAGGAGCATATGCAGAGAAGATCTATGCTTCATGCTGAGTAATATGCTTGTGCGACTACCTATATGGTGCATGCGGTTTGAAGGCAAATTAATTTTATTATGATAACTGGATACCAATATTTTTCTAGAGAACGGGTATTTACTATTCTAGAAGGGTTAATCCCACAATAACTTTCTTATTTTCATGGTATCTTCAAAGCTAGAATAAGCCTCAGTGGTAATTTGGACCAAATATGCCTTCCACACTCAAATCACAGAGATGTCTGAAATTCTTAACTCTTGATTTTGCAGTTGTACAGGGGATAAATTTCTCCCTGACACCCTCATCATGTTCTGCTGGCTGAGACCTGCCCAATCTCCTATTACCCATGAAGATTTCTTAAATGCAGTATGGGTAAATAAATGTGCCTATAAAATAATAATACCTAATATTTATGTAATAGATGCATCATTTCACTTTTAATAAACAATAGTTATCTACTCTCCTTAGTGTCACTTTACAGAATAGGAAACAAAGACTGCGATTAACAGAAGGAACTTTTGCATCTCAGGGCAGCATCTGGAGACATTTTTCTTGTCTCAAAGGTTGCATGTAGGATGCTACTGACGTCTCATGGGTAGAGGCCAGGAATGCTCCTAAACATGCTATAATGCACATACCAACCCTATGACAAAGAATCATTTCAATCAAAATGTCAGTCGTGCTGAGGTTCCTAGTTCAAAACAAGGTGAGTGAGTCATGCAGCTAGTACGTATGTGAACTAGGTCTAAAAGCCAGATTCCAATTAATGGTAATTCTTGCAGTTGCCATTTTAATTTTTCTTTTGGAAAACACATTTAATCTTGTGCATTTTGCTATGAGGAGTGGTAAAAAGAACTGAACTGTGTTTTTACAATGGAGATATAGCAGTAGCTCATAACAAATGGAAAACTGACTTTCTGTGGAGTGGAATAAGTCAGCTTCAGGTGGAAAAATAACATTTCAACAAAACATTTCTAAAGGCTCTTTCAGGTTCATGTCTTGCAGTTTCAATTTGCCTCCACGACAGTGCTATGACAATATTTCTTGTCACCTGACAAAACCAAAGTGCCGGGAGCAGTGAATTAAATATCTCCACTTTTGTTAAACAACTAAATTCAGATGGATGTGCTATGGTTACAAATATCCTCGGGTTGCTACGTAATCGCAGAAGAAGGCAAATTCCTGTTGCACATATTCTAGAAATGTGGAACTTTGTGCATAATTTCTATAGAATCAGGGAGAGAAGAACATATACTTTCCAAACACAGGAAAAGTGTTTCTGAAATTCCGTCTGATGAAACTTCAATGTGGAAATAAAATAGAATCCTGTAATCACTGAAGAAGAGTGGGGCTTTAAAATCCCAAACCTTAAGCTCTTTTGGAAAATTGTTAGCATTATTGCTGAATTTGTGACCCTTGAAGTATCTTCAACACACAAACAGATTTGCGTTCAAAGTCTCCATTATAAGGGAGAAGAACAGGAACAGGGAAATTATAAACCTGTTTGTTACATAATGGAAAGTTGGAATGGCAGATCTTCCCTTTAAGGCTTGAAAAAGGATGAATTTGGAGACATTATAAAGCAGTACAGCATTATACGCAGAGTAATAAAACAAGCGAGTTTTGTGATGCAGGGAGGAAATAAAACTGCAAATAGAAATTGCTCCTAATATATGGATCCACTGTGGGATATTAGGAAATGTTAGGATGCTTCATGCTATAACCTGAATTTTTTTTAGTTCAATTTCCAACTGTCTTTTGGTGTTCTCTTAGCAGTTATATATTCCATCACTTACTTGCCTCTAGCCCTACTGTCAAAATAAAAGGCGACAATAAATGCGGAACACACATTCCATTGAGAATTCTTTTTATCCCAAAATGTGCGGGAATGATGTTTTAGGTGCGTTCGAAGGAGCAGATGTGATAAGATGTGGTTCTTTGTTAGCCCTGCTGGGTGGTCCATGATCAGGCTGCATTTGCTTGGTGCTAACTTGATTATTGGTAAGATCCACACACTGGCAAACTCCAGGTCTCTCTTAAAGCCACTTTACAGTAAACCTAGAGTGTTAACCCCCACTTCCCACTGGGATCTTGCTTCATTGCAAATGCAGTGGTATCTTTCTGCCTCCCACCTCCACGCTCCCCTCACTTTCTGGTCCTTCTCCCAACCCACCCACTGCTGGTGTCCAGCCATCCTTGGCACCCCAGCCTCTACTGGCCTCTTCCTGCTCTTCAAATGCACCATACTCAGTGATATGCATTTCTTAATCAAAATACTGGGGTAAACACTGCAGTCCATTTTGAACAAGCTCTGAGTTTCAGCTCTAGAAAAATCAGTCTCAATATCTGATGTCAATACCCAAGGAGACAAAAGTCACATAGATTTTAACTTTCCCCAGAAGTATTTTCATTAGGAAAACTGGTCCTAAATGAAGATGGATAAAACAGAACATGAAGTATGAGGCACCTTTGAGACAGGAGATGGGAATACTGTTGGAAGGAGTCTTACCTGGCTTCCTGTGCCCTCCCTCCCACCACTGGCCCTAGGAACCAGGGGTAGAAATTTGTCATTCTGCCTTTGAAAGGTTGTCTGCCTATGATCTGGGCAGCGGTTTTTTCTTCCACCTGTTTCCCCAGAAAGCCTAATCTAAGCTCAGATTTCTTTATTTCAAGCCTGCAACAGCTGGTGAACCAGAGAACAGTAGGAAGCAAAGAAACTTTATAGGCCTTCGCCTGGAACTTTTCAGAAGGAGCAAGGGTCCTTGATTAAGGACTATCAGTTAAAACCTTTGCAGTTGAACCAATTCTTATTTCTGTCTACTTGATCTTACTCCTAAATCCCAGGTCAGTTGTTCTTTGTTCTGAAAAGTCCAAGTAAATCATCTATAATAGTATTACCTGACATTTATATAGAATGATTCAAAGTATGTTTATATCCTACTTTAGACTCAAAATTTTTCCTTTCTTTCTAGATTGAAAATAAAGTTGATATGATCTGTTCTAATTCTTTCTGATTTCTAATAAACTTCACATCACCCAACTAAATTACTTGTAAAAGACCACTCAGCCTCTTTCTCTCCATCTTGCTCCTATTTCACTTCTTTTCAGAATACAATTTAACTTTTCAGTATTTTCCCATAACAAAGTCTTTTGATATCAAAGATATCAAAAGTTACACTTTTTGTATTCCTCCCTTCTTCCCAAGAAGACCCACAATTACTGCTTTTATCCCCTTTTTGTGAAAATCTGGTCCAAATTCATACCTTTCTTTTTACTTGAAACTGTTTAATCTTTAACCTACATTTAACATAATCTCTCAGATTGTGACTTTCCATTTTAAGAATAGTTTTTTTTAAAGAGAAAAATCTTCTCCTTCCCAATAGCCTTCAGTTCCATGAGATCTGAAAACTTCATGTGGCTGCAGCTTGCTTATTCCTTCTGCTGCACTGAAATGCAAAATCCCTGACATCCCTGGCTTCCAACTGCAGATTCCACAGTGAAAATGTCCAGCTACTCTTCCATCTAGACATAAATAATGAGCTCTTTTTCAGACTCTCTTCCCTCTGCTATTTGATGAGGCCATTAATAAAAAGTTATGCATCAACAGGATGATAAATTCTATTAGCCCAAGCCATATATAATGAATACACAGAAAAATTGGAAACAGGTCTGTTTTGACCAGCCTCTATCTTCTTATTTAGGTTGGAAATCTTCCACATGGTCACAATGCCCATCATATGTTTCCCTCATCATTCTTTCAGTGCTTGCTCATAGGTGTCTTAACAGTTTGGTCTCTGTCTTCATTTCCATTCATTCCTGTGGTGTTTTTATTATTTAATCAGCCCCTGTTCAAATTTCTCCAGGCTGACTTTAACATTTTTACTGTTGTGATATTTTCTAGGTATTTAAAATTAGACTGTTTTTCTGTCCCTGATACCTGTCATGAACAGCCTTCCTTCATCCTTTTCTACTTATCATACATCCTAGTGAATAGAATATCATTACATATTTATTATGCGCATATGGCACTCTACCCCTGTATCTACCTTGAAAGATGAAACCATGGCTTATCTAATACATCATTTTCTAGGTTCCACCTCTCCCTTTTTAAAAAATGTAATGTTCTTTAGATTCACCAGCTCTTTCTGTGCCCTACTGATGAGCCCATGGCATGTGGGTAATCCGGTGAGAGTTTCGATTTATCTATAGATAGTCAAATCTTACATAACTCACTCAATACTACTGAACATTAATTTTTCACTTATTAAAAAATGAGTGTCCACTGCTGTCATGCTCTTTCCAACTGTGACAAATCTGGAAACATTTATGATTGGGGCTGACAGTAATAATTCCTTTTCTTCTGTTTCTTTAAAATTATTATTAAATCAATCATTTTATTTCCCATAGACTACTGGAAACACTGACCAAAGTTTGCTTTTATTACTAATAATCAGTGCTAGCTGACCACAAAGCTTTCTTTTCTGTACAATGTGATCACATTTGTTCAATATTCTAAGAGTGGTTACCACTCTTGAGTTATGTGTTTCTTCCTATTTTTCTCTGAAGTTCTGACATTATTCCTCTTCCTGAACTGTAATGCCATATCTTTTTTGACTGCTGAAACAGTTCTGAATATTAAAAAAAGTTCTTAACAACAGTTTCTAAATCAGGGTTATTTTAATCCATTCATTTTGGCCCTGTAATTTACAAATTGCCCCCCACCTCAAATAGTAAACTATAGCTATAAACAAATTCATTCATTCTATGTTAACCATTACTTCTCTCATTTCTTTGATCTGGTCAAGATGGACTGTGTTTTTCCTTGGACATATGCTATTTTCTGTGAATTTTTATGATCTGTTTTTTTGCCTTCTGCACCATTTCCTTATTTTGCAAAAGGAGGAGAAATAAACCTTGCCTTTTAAATCCTTTCTATGATGTGCACACTACTTATAATCATTTGAAAATGGGGACCACGCTTCTTGTCTCTGATCAATCACACAAATGCCCTCTGAGTTTAGGATTTTCCAGAAGATCATCAACAAGTGACCAGAAAAGTCAGTATTAACTGCTTTGTGACCTAGCCTCTGTGATCCTTAAGTTAGACCCAGTAACCTTTGATTTGGAGAAATTTATTAAGATTCTCAGAGTCTTCTGGAATACTTTTTAAAAATAGGATCCTTTATTATTTTGTTAAAACATATGTAAGAAGAGGCTGGAGCGATGGCTCAGTGGTTACGAAGCTTGCCTGGCATGCACAAAGAGATGTGTTTGAACCGCAGCACCACGTATGCAATGAAGACCACATGAAAAACTAAATAAAATTGATTCTTTCTTTCTCTCATTGTCCCTCTCTCTTAAAAAAACATATGTAAGAATTTACCATCTTAACCGTTGAGTATATAGTTCAACACATTAAGTGCATTCACACTGTTGTTCTAGAAACATCACCTGTATCCATTTCCACAATGATTTTATTGTCCCAAATAGAAACTTCAAACTCACTATTCACTCACTCCCCCTTCTCTCCTCTCAGCCCTGGCAACCATAGTTCTACTTTGTCTATGAATTTGACTAGTCTAGGTATCTCGCATGAATGAAACCATGTAATTTTTGTCCTTTTGTAACTGATTTATTTCACTTGGAAGTTCATCCATGTTGTAATAAGTGTCAAAATTTCCTTCCTTTTTAAGACTGAAAATTTCCATTACATCTTCTTAATCCATTATTTTTAATCCATTCATCCATCAGTGAACACTTGGGTTTTCACTTTTTGGCTATTGTGAACAATGCTGCTATGGGTATGACCGCAGGATTATCTTCCTAAGATTTGCTTTTAATTCTTCTCAATACCTAGGGGTGAAATTTGCTAGAACATGGTATTTCTACACTGAACCTTTTGAGGAGTTGTCAAATAATTTTCCACTATGGCCAGGTCATTTTATGTTTCTACCAGCAATATACAAGAGTTCCAATTTCTTGGGGCTGGAGCGGTGGCTTGGCGGCTATAGCACTTGCCTGGCATGCGCAAGTACACAGGTTCAAACCCCAGCACCCACGTGCACAACAAAGTATCCAAGGAACGAAAGTTACATGAAAAATTAAAAAAAAAAAATTCTCTCTTTCTCTCTCTTTCTCACCAGCCCCTCTTTCTTAAAAAAAAAAAAGTTCCAATTTCTTTGCATAATCACCAATATTTCTTATTTTCTGCTTGTTTTTGGTTCTTATCTTGCAGTAGCTACTGTATCCTAGAGGGTTGTGGAGGAAAAGGATTCTTTTGTTCTATTCCTAGTTCTTAACTCACTTCATGCTTCTGAATTTCCCTTTCCCTCTTATATTTCTAATTGGGGACTTTATTACTGTTAACTTTTTAATGGCACATGAACTTGTTTCTCACTCTTCTGTCCTCATTCCTCATCTCTGTCCCTCAGATGAAGTCAGCTTCCCTCTTTTCTTTTAACAGTAGAAACTATCTACTCCTCTTCCTTCTTTAATTGCTTCCTTCTTTCAGACTTTCCATGTCTTGGTAATCCTTCTGATCGTCTACCCTGGAAATCTAAGGTGGCTTCACCTGGATGGATCCTCATTTTCCCAGCTCATCTGGTGTTTACATTTTGGACTCTTGAAACTGACCGTCCCATCGTATTTTCTTTCTCATTAAGAAAGCAGAGGCCAAGGCACCAACACTTACTAGCCCTCAGGCACACTCTTTCCAACCTTTGGCAGAGACCATGTTAAATCACAGCTTGTCCCTGACTTGGATGAAAGATGGAGGTCTCTGATTTCAGACGTAATCCCACAGGTTCCCAAGAGACACAACTTCCTTCATTCGACTCCTCTTTTGCACAACGTGGTGATCAATAAAAACCGTAGGCTGGTTTGCCCACTTCAGCGACCCAGTGCCACTCTACTTGGTTGTAATTTCTCCCTTACCCTGAAGAGATACACAACAATGAACTTGAGCCTTCTTAGGAAGATCACTGTAAATAAAAGTGAATCCGATTCACTGCTTTTGGTGCAAAAAATAAAAGTGTCACCGCAAACTAAAGGCTTTTCCTGAATTCTTGCTGCTGTGGAGGTCACACAAATGCAACTAGAAGCAAATTCAGAACCACACAGAGGTCAGAGACAAATCCTGCACTTTTTTTTATTTCTTTATTTTATTTTTTAAAGAGAGAAGGGACAGTGAGAGAGACAGAGAAAGAGTGAAACAACTTTATTTAGTTTTTCACATGGCCTTAGTTGCTCCAACACTTAGCTGTGTACGTGGTGCTGGGGTTTGAACCTGTGTACTCGTGCATGCTAGGAAAGTGCTGTAACCACTGAGCCACTGCTCCAGCCCCCAGCATGTAATTTAAAAGTTACAAATTGCTTATTGCTAGAACTCCCCATTTTGTATTTTCAGGCTATAGTTGACCATTGGTAACTGAAACCTCTGAGAAGGGAGGAAACTGTAATTCAAACCATTTTGTGTTTTTGTGTCCAAGCTAGCTGAGTGTTGTCTGCTACCTGTACAATTGAGTTTTCACTCTTCTACCTTCTTCCTCCTGCTACTTCAGGATCTGAAAGCGAGCTCACATTTCTGGCCTTGACCACACCCCTGGTAACTGCTTCCAGACCTCTCCTGTTTCATAGAAGGAAGCCAGTTATAGGATTGGAAAGTAGTCTTCTAGTTCAATTCACTCCATCACCTGAGCAGCCCCTAAACCCTCTCTTCCGATTGTGTTGTTTTATTCATCTCCTCTGTGGTCCACTCTAAAAGAAAAGAAAGCTTAGCTATGAAGAAATTGGACCATTTTTTCTTTACATTTTTTTTAAGGCAAATCCATTTTTTTCCATTCTGCTTTGAACATACTGCTTGTACAAATTGAAGGGTAGTTTTTGCATCTTTGGTTCCTCCCAATTTAATTGGTAGTCCCTGAGTGACTGCTCCCAGTTTTCCCTGAAGGGTACTCTTGAAGAAGTCTTGGCTCTACCTGGGGCATGTAGGTAGCAGGAGTTCCTGCTTTCTCCTGCCTTTGACACATGCAGGGGATTCTAGTTGTGTGACTCTGGATATAATAATCTCTGAGCCTCAGTTTCTAACATGTGAAGAAGAAATGACAATTGTGTTCACACATAGGGTTGATATGAAGACTAAATCATTATGTGAAATGTTTACATCAGTACGTGGCACTCGGTAAACAGGACAAACCTCAGCCTTTACATCAGCTGTTACTAGGATCTTTGTATTAGGTCAGTTTCTTGGTTCTGTAAAGTGAATAGATTTACATACATATACACTCCTATTTTCCTACGCCCTTCTAGGACTCTTAGCACAGAGACTATGCAATTCAGAATAATTACATAACATTTTAAGATTATCTTACCTTGAAATTAGAAGACTGCTCAAATACATAATGGAAGTTTTCAAATCCTCAAGCTCATTTACAGCTAAGAAGAAATTAGAAGGAAAGAGGTATAATTTGGAGCCTTTGTCTTGGTTGGTTGGGCCGCTCTAACAGACTACCATAGACTGGGGAGCTTATCAAACAACAGGACTTTGTTCTTTTCTGTTCTGGAGGCTGGAAGTCCAGGATCAAGAGCCTGGCAGATTTGTTTTCTGGGGTGAACCCACCTCTTGATTCGTAGACAGCCGTCTCCTCACCGTGTCTTCACATTTCAGAAGGGGCCAGTGACCTCTGTGAGATCTCTTTTGTAAGGACATCAATCTCATTCATAAGGGCTCACATCACCTGTCACCTCAGAAAAGCCCCACTTCCAAATATGATCATATGGGGATTAGGTTTCAACACATGAACTTGGGGCAGGGCACAAGCATGAATACACCCATTGATGGAGTCTGAGTTCATCATTTCATAGTTTACATCTCTCTAGTTTGCAGTGACCAGTCACAGGTAGGTAGGAGACCACTTCAGGTTCCTCACTGCAAGTCATCCAACAGAAGGCGCAGGTCTCCCCTTCCTCTTGAAGGGTAGTGGAAATCTATAAGGAGCTGCCCCCGACACCATCAGAACCTGCAGTTTTGATCAAGACTGTGACATCATCTTGTGATGCTACATAACCTTAGGGCTTCTTTGAGGCTCAGTTTGATTACAAGGAAGTGGTTGAAATGATTTTCCACTAGCTATAAACAAATATAAAAACAAAGTTCAGGAAGCTGCCTCATTAACACCAGGGATGACACATTTCAACTGTAGAACACTTCAGGGTTTGCACACCTCTTTTGTAGGCAGACTTGCTCCCTGAAGATGGATATTTCCATTTTCATCACTGAAAACTCCTAATAGCACCTACTCTCAGTGACAATTCCTCAGTAATACTTTATCAACAACATCACAAAATTTTTTCTTTATTTAGAAAATTACTATCACAGGAACAGTGTCCTTCTAGACAGTCTATGCCATCTCCCACTTGTACAATCTTCTAGCAGAGAAAGAATTTACATCTGCATTTTATATTTTTATTAGAGGAAGAAGGAGGTTGGCAATGTGGCAAATGAAGATGCACTGATTTTTCAGTTGATAACCTTTAGGGAAAAGGCCCATTAAGAAGTGATTCATATACTAGCAGGAATATTCAATTTTAAACACTAGCTTCATCAAACCGGGTTGCTCTGATTATCAAAATGCTCTGAGGTCCTGGAATTAATTCATGACTACAGTTGCCAAATATTTACATGAAGAAACTGGTCTTTAGCAGCATGGCCACAAGATGAAGATATTTACCATGAAATAGGACTTATAGGCTATGAAATAAAACTTTACAAGTCTCCTGGCTTTATAGAGTAGGACCATTAGCATTTTATATATCAGTCAAATTGGTTAAACAGTTTTAGCTTCCCTAAATTCTCTTAAATTAAAGGCTGTAATTTTTCAAAGATCCATCTGGGCTTTCTAGGGCTTTTCATAAATATATTAAGATTCACAATAAACAAGTAAATTAATAGCTTCCCTTAATGGTTTGGTTTTGTTCATCCAATTGTGCATTTTTGTTTATTTTCTCCCCACTGCAGCGGAAAGGGAATGAAAGAAGACCATTTGTGGTGGTGGTTGTTAATTTGAAGCAATTTGTTTTCTCATATTTGTTGAGGCAGAAATTATATTTTATGTATGTTATATTAAGGAGGTACTCTATTTGAAGTTCCAAAATTTGGGACCCTATTTAATGATCATTACTTTTTTTTTTTTTTTTTTTTAGAAAACCCTTTCAAAGTTTCACTAAAATATTTTGCTATGTTTGAATCATCAAAAAAGATAGCTTTTATGTACCTCAAGTTATGGAAATAATTGTAGCATTCAAATTCTCCCCATCCAATCTTCTGCTTCATGTCTACGGCTCTTGATTATTTCTTACAAAAGCTGCCACGTGGTCTTTCATTTAGAACATTTCTCTTAGCATTTTCTCAGTGTTGTAGCTGTTTTTTTCCACTCTGGTAATTTAAGTTGAAAACTATTTAATGTATTTAATGTATATTTTCTCTAATAAAACTACTAAGAAAATCATGGACAATAACAATTTTATATTTTTAAGCTTAAAATGGGCAAAATCCCACAAAAAGTATTTTATCAAACTGCATACTACACCAGGTTTTCTTTTTATATGTTTGTTTTCTATGATAAAAATTAAATGAGTAATAAAAATGCCTTCTCACAATATTTTTTTAAGAGAGAGGGACAAGGGGCTGGAGTGGTGGCTCAGCGGTTTCGGCGCTTGCCTGGCAAGCATGAGGACCCGGGTTCAAACCCAGCACCACATACACAACTAAGTGTTGGAGCAACTAAGGCCCTCTCTTTCTCTGTCTCTCTCACTGTCCCTCTCTCTTAAAAAAAAAGAGAGAGGGACAGAGAGAGAGAGAGAGAGAATCAATTTTATTTAGTTTTTCATGTGACTTTCATTGCTCTAAGACTTTGTGTGTACTTGGTGCTGGGTTTGAACTCGGGCCCTCATGCATGCCAGGCAACTGCTACAATTGCTAAATCATGCTGGACATTCACTTTCCCCTTCAGCATTATTTCTATTTTAAAAATAAATTTTGCTTGTGTTTTATATTTTATTTAATATAATGCACCCATTTCATATAAATAGAGACATTATATTATACTATAATTCATTGATGCTCATTTATAGAATATAATGCTGAGGGTCCATAATACATGGAAAGCATATTGGTTTTCTGATAAAATAAAAATTAATTTTAGTTTACTTATTAAATAGTTTGCTTATATTTTTCTTTCAGATTCTCTTTATATAAAATATCTCTATGAACATAAGAGTTGATTATACGCAATAGTACATATTTAAAACATGTAGCTTACTTATTTAAGATATGAAAATATCCATGAACCCCTCATCATAATCAAGATAATGGAAATACACTCAATATTTCAGAAAGTTTCCTATTTCTTATAGCTGTGTTACATTATGTTTCGTGTATTTTAAAGCTCTTTTATCAGGTACATTATGCGTATTTAGGATTGCTACACCCATGAATTAATCTTTTGTCATTAGGAAGTAATTTCCTTTATCTCTACTAATATTTACTCAAAAGTCTATCTTTATAATTAATGTAATTAGGTCAAGCTTTACTTTGATTGGTAAGTCTTTTTTCCTTTAGTCTTTTCACTTTTAAATCATTTATGTCAGTAAACTTAAAGTATTTCTTGTAGGTATCGTAAAGTTGGGTCTTGCGTTTTTATCCATTATTTCAGTCTCTGCTTTTCAATTGAGATATTTAGACCATTTACATTCAATATGGTTAAATGATATAATTAGGATTCAATTTTTCATCTTAATCCTTGTTTCCTTTTTGATGCTTGATTTTCATTTGATCCATCTGTTCTTGGTTCCTTCCTTGTTTTTTTCCTTACTTTGTATTAATTGGCTATTTCTTATTATTCCATTTTATCTCCTTTGGTGATTAATGGAAGAGTATTTTTGAAGGATGAGTAGGTTTGTTTTTGTGCAATAGCAGAAGTTGTTCTAAGAAAAATGGGATTATCACAATGCCTACTCCTAATTCCATGAAAAAATAGGACTATTACTTCTCCTTAACATCAGCAGTAAACCCTACCTACAATCTACTTCTCATTATCATCTGATGTGGTTTAAATTAGTATGTGCACACATCAACACTCATTATTTCTCCACTGCTCGCATTTGCCCTTCACATCTCTATCTCCGCCCTTGTAAAGAACACAGATTTAGGAGACTTGAGAATTTGAGTAGTGAAGCTTATTTTCCAAGGTATCTATATTATTTCACAGGGTTGTTCTAACAAACTGCTGCAAACTATGTGACTTTAAACAACAGAAATTTATTCGCTCGCCGATCATGAGGCCAGATGTCAGAAACAAAGATGTGGGCAGGACTGGATCTTTCTGGAAGCTCCAAGGGAGAACCTGTTCCAAACAGCTCTGGCGACTTCTGGAGGTCACCAGAATCTTTAGCATTCCTACAGTAGGGTTATATCACTCCAGCTTCTGACCCTGTTGTTACATGGATGTCTTCCCTCTGTGTGTCCATGTCCTCTTGCTTTCCTTATAAATACACCAGTCATTGGATTTAGGGACCTCCCTCATTTAGGATGACCTCACCTTAATTTGACTTCATCTGCAAAGATTTTATTTCCAAGTAAATTTGCATTCACACATACCTGGGGTTAGGATTTCAGTGAATCTTCATAGAAAGTGCAATTCAATCCAAAGTGGTAGTAGAGGTCCTGAAGTAAGTATCTACTGAGTTATAATGAATTGGTCATAGGTAAACTATTTCTCGGATTGGGATTTCATGTTTGTGTAACTTCTTATGATTGAACAAATTCCCACAAATTTATTACTAACAGTTTCTACAGATCCAGGCTCAGATTAGGTGGATCTTCTGACTGAGATCTCAAAAAGCTGCACTCAATCAGGCTGTATTCTCAACTGGGAAAGAATTTCCTTTAAAGTTCATTCAAGTTAATGGAAGAATTCATTTCCTTGGGATTTTAGGGCTAAAAACCTAGTTCGTACTGTTATCTGGAGTCTACCTCAGCTTTTAGAAGTGGTTCTCAACAACCAGGGGCTACGTGCAGTTGCTAGAAGCTACCTACGCTTCTTCATCAAATGAATTTCCTCAGTATACCAGCTTGGTCCTTCACAATAGCAAGGAGACTCTTTAGAGTGAATCTGCCAGCAAGATGGAATCTTATGTTATGTGACAGATTCATGATCATTATTTAACATGATGTTTGCCATATTCTTTGGCTAGAAAGAAGCGTTGCCCACACTCAAGAAGAGGAATGAGGGACTGAGAGTCTTAAGTAGGTGCTCAGCTTAGGTGCATAGGACCTTAGGTGTTACCTTCAACTCTGGTATATATTCGTCTAAGAAAACCCTTCTTCCCTGAATTTCTGGAACCCCTCCTATCCTGTCCCACCCCAGCCATGAAAACACAGTGTTTGCCACTCCATAACTTTTTCTAAGGTTTTTGTCAATAAAACTGCACATGATTGGTTACCTTTGCTTAGACTGGTAGCCATTTGCAGAAAAGTTTCTTTCACTAATCCAAGGTGACTTTTAATTCCTGTGTAAAGCAAGGTCTTTGGTTTTCTCCTCCTGAGTAGAGTAAGTTGAATTTCGGATGCTCTTCATCTGGTTTCTCTCAGTACAGTCTTTGGTGTATGCTTGTAAAGATAAGAATACTTTTTTCGTTGATCTAAAGTTATCATCAAGTTATTTGCTTCTAAAAAAGTGAATTATAGAACTATGACTTTTTAATTAAGTTTACTAATTTTGAAGGAAGGTCACCATCATGTTATTTTCCCTGGGCTGCTTTGATCAGATCCAAACTTCACTCTACTCTTGCTTGGGAGGTTTTATTTCATAATGTTTTTTTCACACACTATACAACTCCCTTGCTTATTCCACCCTCTTTTTTGTCTGTTCTTACTGCTCTCCTCTCCAGCCTGCTCAGGCTACAATCAAGCCCAGACTTGATACTAAAACCTTTCAAATGAAAACAATAGCAAAATCTCTCTCTCTCTCTCTCTCTCTCTCTCTCTCTCTCTCACACACACACACACACACACATCGTGAAGAGCTTGCTTCCTTTCTTTGCCTTTTATTATATCCCTGTAGATGTGTCCTTTTTATCCTGTCCCAATCTAATGCTTTTGGTAATAGGCTATCCCTTCCCTGCACTATTAAAAGATAATGTGCCCAGGACAGAAGCATTCAGAACTTAGATATCCCCACCAAGTTTCCATGCTTCCTGCTGGGATGCCACTCTGGTCACTGTCTATGCACATGTGCAGCCTCCTCAACCTCCTAACTCTCTATCCTCCCCGTGATGCTAGTCTCTCTAACTCCTGGTCTAAGTTTCCCTGGGCAGTTCTTATCACCCTGCCTACTGGCATCCTCCTGTCTTCTTAGACTGTTCTCTCCACGCTCATTACTCCCAACCCAACCTCTTGACCCATTGGGAAAGGACATTCTCCAGTCTGCACTGGAATAATACGGAGGCAGGTCAGTGTGACACAGAGATTCAGATAAAGCAATTGGACTGGAGCCCCTATCTGTTGAGACTCTTCTTTGAATCTCTAGCCTAACAAGGATGATCCCAGTGCAGTAGTGTCAGACTGTAGCTTCATAGAATAAATGGAAGGATTATTGCTGGAGCAGTGAAGGTAGGAGATGGCACCAGGCTACCTCTGAAAAACTTCTCACAATGCACAAATTAATGAATGAATTCATTGTTTCAGCTCAACACCAACGTACTATCTTTGTTTTCTGTGACTATAACAAATGCCCAAGGCTGAGAATGGAGATTCAGCCCACAGTTTTAGAGGCTAAAAGTTCAAGGCCAGCAGCCCTATCTGTTTATCTTCTGGTGAGGGATTTCAGGCTGCATCATAACATGTCGATGGCAGGAATGCATCGAGAGCAGTGAGCAGCATGTGTGGATGAGATCCCATGGTGAGAGAGGAAACCCAACTCACTTTATATGAACCTGCTCATGCTGGGACCAACCCAGTCCTGTGAGAGTAAGAACTCATTCCCTGGGGGGAAAAAACGCATCAAACCTTCTTATCAACCTAATTACCTTTTAAAGGAAGCACCTCCCAACACCACTACATGGGACCAAGCTTCAACATGAATTTTAGGTGGGGACAAACTACATGCAAATCCTAGCTAGTGCCAGCAGAGGCGTACCCACACCGTGCAGGGGTGGGCATTGCCTGGCCCACCTGCCCTTGTCCCATCTTCATAGAAGACGTATTTTATTAATCACAGTACACTGACATATCAGTCCCCAATTTCCCTTGAGAATCCTCCTAGGAAACTATTGTCAATGGATTGAAACTGGTACCAAATCTGCTTTAGCGCTCAGGGACTAAAAAACAATAAAACAGGAAAAGAAGCTAGAAAACTAAATGGGCAAGAGCCCTTGGGGGTCCCAAATGACAGCTTTCTCTTTTCACAGTACATTTAACTTTACCATATTTCAACTTGCCAGTCCTGTAATGTATATGGATACCCAGGAATTATCTGAGTTCTCTAAAGATTAGAAAGTGGGTAAGCAGCATTTTTAATTTGCTTCATTTTCATTTGTAAAGTGGGGGTAATAAAAGCATCAGATTTATGGAACTGGAAAGATTCAGTGAAGTTATGAATTGTGTGAAGCTCTTGAGCAGTGCTGGGTATATGGTGGGTACAGGGTAAATCCTAGCAATCACCGATCATTGATGATTGATATCAGTTAGGACTTCTAAGAATCTTTGCCCTTGGAGAGGCTCAAGGGACAGCTTTTACCACTGACGCAACCTTTCTTGTGGGGGCTGGGCTTCATCCTGCCTCTGCTCCAGGGACAAGCCTTGTTCAGGAACTGGCAAACTCACTTATCTCTACACTTACCATGTCCAGGCAGAGTGGATCTGTCTGCAGGGTCTGCAGCATTGTTCGAACCATAATAAACTTCCCCAATGCAACCTGACCAGGGCCCCTCACTGTGCTTCCCTTTAACTTTTACTTCACCTCAGAAAGACCTTCATGGGAAATGTGGTTTTAAAAGTGTTGGAGGAATGTGCCATTGGGGACCTCTTTAGTTACAGAACCCAAGTGAAGTAAGCAGGGCAGGAAATACATCTGTTACAGAGCATTGGGTATGCAGCTCTCCAACTCCAGGGAAACTCACTCACCAGCCTCCTATATCACAGCCATCTGCCTCGATAAATCCCGCACCTATTGCTAGCTAAACCCAGTGGTATCCAGGGATTCGGTGTTTGATTCATTCACTTCCAATGAAGCTAGGAATCGAAAGACCTGCCTCCTCATTCTGCTCCATTACACTCAAGAGCAATTAAGAAAAGTGATTTTATTTTTCATTCTGCTCTTGGCAATAAATGTAGTTTCATCTGCACCGAGCTGTAGACTGTATACAAGAAAGGATCCTAGGTTTCTATCAAATTTTGAAGTTGAAGTGAGAGATGGTCATTGTCACAACCTTTTTGACGATTTGCATCTCTTTTTTATAATCTAAAAATAAAAGCATGGACGAATACACTGACTTCCCTTGGACAGAGTAGTGAAAGTTGGAGCCAGCTGGCCTGAAAGGAGCCTTCTTTTTGCGTGATGGGTCATGCTTTATATCTGAGATGCTCAAAGGAAAGATGCTACTCACCCTGACGATGGACCAGAGGCCAGAGGATTTCAGAGGCATAAGAGAGCCCTTCCAGATTGATGGACTGTTCTGACCTTGAACTTCCATTCCAGACATGACAGAGACATCATTGACTTCTCCTTGTGCTTTCAGGCTGTGCACTATAGCACTGTGAAGCACCATAAAGGGGAAAATAGGTTGACCTTAAAGAATTTGGCACAATCTTTATGTCCTTTCTCTCTCATTCTTTTTCCCTTTGCCCCCTCTCCTTCCCTCCCTCCGTCACTTTCTTTCTCCTTCCCTCCTTTTCTTTCTCCCTCTCTCTTTTCCTCCCTTTTTCCCTCCCTCCCCTTCCCTCTCTCTCTCTCTTCTTCCAATGTTCCAAGCAAAAAAATATTTGAAAAGAATGGGGGAAAATATACCTCTAAATGAAATCAGTGACACCACTATGGTCACTAAAATTGTCTCGTTTCAACCTCAATTATATGCACAACCTACACTAATTTTTTTACAAGGAAGGGAAATGCATTCTTTTCTTTAAAGTTTTCTAACAGCTTAGGGTTTCAAAGACAGCAGAGCAATTTGATCCTTCCCCATCCTCTCACCAAAATCCAAGAATTCAATATGAGTGGCCTGGAGCATAAACAAAGGCTTGGGTCTGTCAGTGGAGTGTCAAATGTAGTGAAGAAAATATTCATTAATTTCTACATTTCATTTTAATTTAATCTGGGATTTCAAAGCGACTTTTGGACTTAACTGTTCCAGCTTTTGTAGAACCCAGAACTGAGCAATCCCTTCAGTCCTTTATTCCATTGTTCACATTTCTGTCTTCTTGACAGTCTAGGGTTATGCTTAATTTTATCCTGTTGAGTAAATTGTAGAATTCCATTTTTTTCTCTTTCTCTACTCCTGTAATAAGGAACATATTAGTAACCCATGGTAGATGGAAGACTGCCTTTTCTTTTTTTAACATTGTATATCAAACTATTCCCATCATTTATACTCTACGTTCTGGCCCAGGTAGCTGCACCATGATTTCTCCTGTCTTTCATGGTGACTTTCTGGCTCTCGTGTATCTTTTGTGCCTGTGTTACTCTAAATGACTCTTATCCTTAAGGGTATTTCTCTTTGGTGGTGGACGCTATAATCTCAGGCACCATCCCAGAAGGCTGTATTCCACTTTTAGTAAATAGGGCTTGCACATCTCACCTATAACGCCCACTATAAACCTTTAAGGCCATGCTGTGGTATAGCAGAAACTCAAAATCAACCACCAATAAGTCTTTTGGGGAAAAATACAGTATTCAAATTTCTACGTTAGACATTTGCTTTTCCACATATTAAATTTACATTCTAGTTTGATAGCTTGATCTGCATTCTGACTGTTCTTTTAGCTTAAAATTGTTTTTTCCTACTTTTGGCTGGGTGCAGTGGTGCACACCTATAATCCCATTGACTTGGGAGGCTAAGGAGGAAGGATTGCAAGTTTGAGGCCAGTCTCAGAAAATTATCAAGACCCTAAGCAACTTAGTGAGAGCCTGTCTCAAAAGAAAAATAAAAAGGGCTGGGGATGTAACTCAGTGGAAGAGTGACCCATCTTTAGTTAATACCAAAAATAAAAATAAAAAAATATTCCTTCTCTTGATTTTAAACTATAAATTCTACAATTAAACCAATCAGTGGGAGGCTGGAGTGGTTGCGGCACTTGCCCAGCATGCGTGATTACACGGATTCAAACCCCAGCACCATGTACACAGCTAAGTGTCAGAGCAATGAAAGCCATGTGAAAAACTCAATAAAAATTGATTCCCTCTCCCTCTTTCTCTCTCTTAAAAAATAAAATTAAAAATAAAAAAACAATCAGTGGATCTGAAGAAACTGATCCCCATTCCTTCACATCAAATGAAGGGGTTTGGGGGAGATGGCTTTCTGCAATGCCTTTCTCATCAAAGCACACATGTGAGGGGCTTCCCCACTTCCAGTGCCATTGTCTTCCTGGTTCCTGGGCTCACTCTCTTCTCTGGCTGATGATTGTTCTGGGACATTGCATGAGCAGAGGACAGTGGTGACAGGAACTGAGCAAGTTTACTATTGTTATAACAGCAGAAAATGGAGCAAGACAACGGAAGAAATGTGTTCCAGGAGTAAAGATTTATTTATGCTTCTGTTAAATAATGTACTGCCACATGCAATCCCATTTCATCTTGACTTGGCTTGACCGGGGACAGAGGAGAAAGGCCAGACTTGGGAAGTCTGGAGTAATTAAGAAGACTTTACAAGTTCCAGAAAGCCACCTAGGGATGACTGATAGAAATTTCACTAAGTAAAATGAGTGTAATTAACAGCAGGAGACAAACTGTTACAGGTACATTTCAGAGGTATGAAAATGTCCTGGTGCCGTTCTGAGTGTCAGAACACATTAAATTCCCATCTGAGAAAGGCAAAGGTAAAAGTTCAGTAAAGAGAAATTACTAGGAACTCTAATAGTTATTCAGTGCTGACTATGAGTTAGATACTATTTTAAGTGTATGTGTTGATTCATTTAGTATTTCCAACAATCTTTTCTTGACAGATCCTTATGAACATTGGTTTCTGGAAGAGGAAACTGAGGCACGAGGTAGCCTTGTGTGGGCACAAGGTTAAAAAGGAGACAAGGGATGGAGCATGACTCCAAACTAGACAGTCTGACTCTTCACAGCCTTCACTCTTCACAGCCGCTCCACCACCTCTGGTGTATAACAGGCATGTAACCACTGGGGGACTTTGCACTTGACAGTTTCAAAGTCAAGTGAGTCCTCTCAGCATAGCATTTCGGAGCATTCCTACATGTTAAACACTGTGCTAGATGGCTTTGTCCTTTCTTTTAGTGCAATGATCCTGATGAATCTTTTCTGCTTCTTTCTAACTTTACTCCTTGGTAGAAGAGGTTTGTAATAGGCATGGGATCACTGCTACAGAGGCTGCACTTCTAGAGAAAAACACAAAGAAAAATTTCGTGAATGAATCCTATTATCTCTGCTTCCTTTGATTATTCATACCTCCTGCTTACCATTGTATACAGTTAAGCTAAGCGGCGATCACCTTTCCACTGTGCAGGCACGCAAGCCCAGGCAAGATGTCCAGGCAGAAGGAACTGACCTCCAGAGCTGGCATTGCATGCCTCATGTATCCTTTCCATCAGTGCCAGATGTCCCATCCATTGTCATCATTTCATACAAATGGCATCCTAATCAGAAGACATTTCACTGTTGGATTATTTATCTGGATGGAACAGTGAAATAGAATCTTTTCTTTTATGTTTCTGACTTCATGCTATAACAGCAGTAATCTTTCATAAATTCTTAAGAGTTCTCTTCTTGGTCAAAAATTTTCATTAACTCATTATGTGTAGAGCTAAATCCATCTGCTCAATCTATCATTTAAAATCTTCCCGTAATCTGGCCTGAATTACTTTTTCTGATTTTCCATGACCCTTTTCTTCTGCTCCCTCTTCCCATCCGTGTCTGTGTTTTCTGGCTCCAATACCCTGGGCTGTGCTTTCTTGGATTTTTTTTCGTTCTCCAAAACTCCTCATTCATCTTCAGGTCTTCCACTGTGAGTCTTACAAGGCCCATTCACAACGCTGTGCCTATCATTTTCCCTTTTCCAATTGCTCCATTACTTCCGTCTCCTCTTCTTCCCATCGCTCTTCATCTTAGACCTTTTGTGACACTTCAAAATTTGTCATTATTTACATACAAACTTTATGTTCTTAAATTGTAATTTTCTGGAATGCAGGACTGGTTTCACTCTGGGACAGAAATGCAGACGTGTGTGAATACTGTGATGAAGGACATGAGGAAAGAAGAGTGGGGCCCCTGCACTATTGGTGCTAAATGTGTCTCATACACATATTCTCACACTTCACAGAATACCCACCGATGGCAAATGACTCAACAGTTCTCCATTTACCTTGCACTTATGTTTTCCTAAAATAGGGCCCATTTGGGTCATTTTTTCACCTTGCAGAATGAGTACCACTACTGTAAAGTGTCCGCCCCAGATCACTCCAAAAGTCATTGACCACCACTATCCCCAGCCCACATACAGTTACATTTTTTATTTTATCAAGTGCCAATTATTAAACAAACCCACCTAGAAGCCAGGTGAGGTGGCACATGCATATAAGCCCAGCAACTCAAGAGGCTGAGGCAAGAGAATCACAAATTCAAGGCCAGTCTCAGCAACTTAGCAAGACCATTTCTCAAAAGAAAAATAATAAAAAGGGCAGGGATGTGGCTTAGTGGTAGAGCAACCTTGGGTTCAATCTCTAGTACCACACAAAGCAAACAGATAAACAGCAACAACAAAAAAAAAAACCTGTCTAGAACTAATCAGTGGAATAGAGTTGACTTCGTACAAATTTAGTTTAGCCACCAGCTTATATAGAAAATAATTGCTAAGGATCAGTTTTCTTCAAAGGTATTTACATGCCTTCTCTTGGCTGTCCAGTACAGTAGGTTCCGGTGATTTGTAATAGAGCTGGATGAATAAAGTTTGGTTCTGAATTCTGTTTCTCTCCCATGTTATGGCTCTTGTAGGCCAGATTTTGAGGGTCAATTGAGCAGGACTTGGCCTATCCTCAATGCCTGCCGCAATATCTTGAGTGGCCAATGAATGGTTCTGCTTTCCTATTTGGTTTTAGGCTGGAGAATGTAAATGATGCCCAGGTCACAGCCCCTCATACCCCACTCCTACACCTGCTCCCTCCATCACTGGGATCAGGAGCCTTTTTTTAACCACCACGTTAGCTCAAAGAATGCAAGTCAGCAAGAAGCTCCTGTGATTGTACCCATCACAGGGCCGAGGGTAGTCAGCAAACACATTTGTGAGAGGGCAATGTGTTGGCTCTGTCTCCTGCTGGCTCAGTACAACCAATTAATTACATCTCTTCTTGGCTTCCCAGGGTCCATGTCAGTGATGACATAGCCTGAACTCTACGTTGGTGAGAATATTTACACCCTGGAAATTGGCAAATGTTGTAAATATAGACTTGTTTAGGGGGATAATTTTTGGGTTTCTTTTAGAGAGGATATTTACCAGATCTACTGAAGTAATCCCTCCACTGCTCCTAATAACAAATATAACACAGAACATCTGCTCACAGGGCTTTCACTCCATTTCTCCTAAAACAAAATTATATCCAATATCTTTAAGGCCAAATTTGGATGAAGAAGCTGAGGTGCTTGCTCCAAGGTATAGACTACTGAAGTAGAGCTTCAAAAAATAGCTTAGGCATCTTATTTCCACCCAGGGCTGGCCTAAGAAACTCCATTTTTATGACTCCAAGAATCAGATGCACCTAGGCAAGACGGAAGGAAGCGGGGAGTCGATGATCAGATTAACTTTTTAAAAGGACAAATTAAGTCAATAGCTGCAGAGAATAGAAAGAGCTGCTCCCACTCCAGGGCTCCAGTACATTTCCATATCATGCTGGCCGTAATGGGAAGTGACAGCTGATGAAAGCTGCTATTCATGGTCATCTGAAACAGCTTTTCCTCCCAGATGAAATTCAGTGTGGCATGAGTCTAAACACACAGACCAAAGGCCGGGCAAGTGTATTCCCCAGGTCCCCAAGGGCTGGCAGAGGCGACTTTGTTTGCAAAGGGGGCTTCCTGACTGGGCATCAAAGAGGTTCACTGTAAACAATGGGTGCTTTATGCCCCTCCTTTGCTCATGCCTGAGATGGTGGTCCTGGCCTTAGACTCTGTCCATCTCAGGCCCCTCTCTTTGTTTATAATCAGTCACAGGCACTGGGGGTGGGTGACTTTGGGGTTTCATGACTGGTATTTTCCATACCCAAAGTGAACAAAGCCCAGATTTATCCTAAATGCCTTCTAGGTGACCCATTTCCCTATAGGTACAATGTTGAGGTGGGCAACATGATGCATGAACTGCTTCAGTTTTGAAATGACTACTCTGACTCTTTGTCTGGAAGAACAGAGAGCGAATGCAAGTTCTAGCAAAAGGGACATTTGTACAGAGTTCAGGAATGGGTAATCCTGGGGGCCTTTGGGACTGATCTTTACGAGTTGGAGGCAAGAAAACACCCTGGAACAAGAAGCCATAGCTTCAGCTACATCTGACTCCAACGTGAAGTCACAAACATATGGTTTCCATCAAAACAAAGTTGGTGGTATTCCATCAGCCCCAGGGAATTTACAGGCTCAGTAACTAAGGTAGCCAGTAACTTAGTAGCTAGAAGTTGGTCACTTGGAACAAAAGCATCAGGGCCAGGGGACAAGTCCTTCTAGAAGAGCCAATGCAAACTACATTGGGCATTGGGTATAGTAGCCAGGGAAGAATCTAGAACTAAAAGAAAAAAATCTAATTCCACCCCATGGCTTTTTCCTTTACTTTGACACCTATTAAAATCTCTAGGACTTTCCTGCTTGCTCTGAGGTTTAACTAAAATTTGGTTGAAGGTATTCAATGAAAAAGGTGACCTCTTGTGTATCAGGCTGGACAAATTTCTCCCACAAGTTGAGAAAACAGAACAAAACATGGAACTGTTTCTCTGTTCCTCCAGATTAATGCCACAACTCTGAGATCTTCAGGAACAAATACTAATCTCAAGCCACAAACCCAGTTTGCAAGAAATGTGACTTTATTTTTTATGGCTGGTCTTATTTTCTCTCTTAAGGTCCTATGTTCCTGGGTGGGAGAAATTAATTTTTGTACATTTCTGTGTTCCCAAAAGCCTACAATGATGATGTATAGAACTCAATCAGCAAGTTATTGTGTGCATATGTGTGTGTGCACGCATGTGCATGTGCGTTGGGGTAGGATGTTTGGTCCTAGGTTGGATCCATCATACTCGCATTAATTGAGCTCTTTTTTGTTCACAACATTTCTTCAGTCCCTTCACTGTCCTGCTTGTTGCTTCATCTTTGTCTCCATCAAAAGGCTTCTCCACACCTGGCATTTTCTGTATTTGGGAAGGGGGGCAGTGCAGATTCAAGGTAAACATTTGGTATTCTTTTATGCCATTCTTACACCACAAGCTCTGAGTCCTTGAGTTCTGAATTTATCTTGCCCATTTCTACTCATTCCCTCTCCATAGTTCCCTTACTCTGCTGGGTACCAGGGAAAGGACTTTTCACCTCCCCAAGTTCCACAGGGAAGAAATACCCAGTCCACACTGTATGACCCCCATCTCAGAACCAGGATGGTAGCAAGTGAACAGTACCTGTCTCTAATCTCTTCCATCCCTTTCATCTCTCCTTCTTCCTCCCAGTCTATGGAATCTATTTCCTGGGCATAGTAACTCTCATTTCAGGTGATGGATACCCTTGAAGCTATATGGCTGAGGGCAACAACACTTCCAAAGAGTATTCTTACAAACCATTGCTCCTGCCAAGGGTTTCCAAAATCAATTTGGATCCCCTAAATGACTTAATTTTTATTTCTCTTGTTATAGCTGGTGAAATATTTTCCAAGTTGAAGAGGTAAGGGTGGAATATTCTAGCTTTCTGAATTGAGGGAAGTATCACAGGGTTAAAGAAAAGTGAGGAAAGAGCTTAGGTTTTACTTCAAAATATTATTCTGCTCTTCTGCTGCTTTTAGTCACACGGATGCAATGAAAATTCTATGATTTGCCATCTAAGCTGAGATTGTGACTCCAAGGGTCTCTTGGGAATATTTGGAAGAAGGATTATGCCCTACAATAGACATATTCTGAAACGAAAGAGGATCTGAAAAGTTACAGCCCTTCCAAACACTTTGGACAGGAAAGAAATTGGCTCTTCATTTTCCCTTCAGTCTCAAGGATGAGAGAAACACCTCACTGTGGTACATTTCACTGTCCTTCAGCATTTGCAAACTATGTCCAGAATGTCTGTCTTCTCAGTAAACGACAGTCCATAAAGCTGATGGGGAAGGGGTTTAGACTTAAAGAATATCTTGTGTTTTTCCAAGTTGTGTGGATTTCAGGGCTTTGTTCCACTGAAAGGGAAAGGGAATGTTGAATCTTATTCCCAATAATCCCTCCTTTCAGAACTCTGGAGTGGTTAAGCATAAAAATCAAGACTTTTCCCAATATTTCAAAACCCTCGCAGATAATTTCTTAGTGTCACCATCTTTCCTGGTGAAGTCATCCAGTATGTGTCTTGATGAAGAACCAAAGTGCATATAGGCTAATATAGGACTTAGCAAAAATGCCCAATAGTATCCCCAGATCTATTGTCATTTTACTTTGGAACAAGTGAGGATGGTGATTCTTCAGAGATGTGTGTGAGTGTGCAAGTGTGTGTGTGTGTGAGTGTCAGTGTGCACTTTGGGCAGGGGTAAATATACCATAATGTTGGGCAAACCACCCTTTCTGACCTCACATCAAGACTTCAACCCTACTTGACATTCTTTGTTTTCTTCACTACATAGTTCGAATGCAAGTCATTTATTTGATGCAGAAAGTTTCTTTTTAAAAATATTACATAACCCAGAAGATATAAAAATGATATAACCCATTCATATTGTTTTATGAATCTGTTTCTGAGAAAAAAAACTTTCCAATACTATAAACTAGTTTACACGGGAGAGAAAACTAAAGCCGATGGAAATTGAATAACTTATCCAAAATCTATAGATGATTAAAGGCAGAGGCAGCATCCTAATGTCCATGAAAATTACTTTCCCAGCTTATGTGTTTAATCAGATTTCTGGCAGCAGGAATAATAGGCAGTAGTGGAATTTTGGGGGAGGTTATCAGAGATTGAATCCAGGGATACTTAACCACTAAGTTATACACCCATCCATTTTTATTTGTTATCTTGAGACAGGGTTACTATGGGCCTCGCTAAGCTGCTGAGGCTGCCTTTGAACTTGATGTACTCCTGCCTCAGCCTCCCGAGTCACTGGGATTACAGGCATGCTTCACGGCAGCGGGTTCACTAATGGGATTCTACCAAGGATTCTATGTGGGGTAGGGAGAATTCAGATTTGCACATGGTAGTTAAGGTCACCTTGAAGCTGCTGGATACCAGGAGGTTCCACAAGGAATATGTAGATTGTGAGTGGGGAAATGGTCAGAAAAATTTTTTTGATCTTTATTCAACGATTATAACAATATGTTAGTTCTGGGCTAGGCACTGATGATGACAATGTGAGGAGGCATAAAAGATAATCAAGTAAAACAAACATAAGAACATCTGAAAGCTACATCTATTTTTTGAAATTTTAATCTTGATTACTATTGTTTTCTTTAAAAGGATATCTGCCTATGAGGGGGTAGAGGCAGAAAACACCACCTTCAAGATGAGGTTTCCAACATCCATGCTGCAGAGAGTAGAGACTGTTTACAAACTAGTTTTGAGCTTGTTAGTGATATAAGCTCATAAGGCATGAAATTTTTACCACTTTCTGCTCTGTCATCAAAAAGGAAGAGAATAAGACTTTTATATGGGCAGACACAGGGTATAGAAGCAGGCGCCTAGAAGAGAATGGAAAGAGCATGTGAAGGACAAAGGAAAACCCATGTATATTAGCTCAGGTTCTTCAGAAAGCAGACACTGAGCTAGAATTAGAGGTGGTAGAGGTTTATTAGGAAAAATGACAGCTTATCTTTCAATAAAGAAGAGGAGCAAAAGAAGGCAAAAAAGAGCCTCCAGAAGAGAAGACAGGCCTGATATATGTGAAAGGTAATAGAGAAGGAAGGTTTCGTAGGAGAAACCTAAAATGGCAGAGGGCCCCATAGAGGAGTCTGTTCATTAAAGAAGCCTCATCAAGGGCAAAAATAGCTCTCATCCCTTCCTCATCATCAACTAGGTGGCGCCTGGGAAAGAGTGGCCTCAGAGTGGATCAACATAGATCCAAAGGTGAGGCAGGTGGAGGCTCATGATTAATCGTTCTTCCCTGACTAGGTTCACTCAAAAGGAAATCTGAGCCATGAACCTGCACAAGAACCACACTGAAATTTCCTAAACCAGAAGATGTACCCAGGGGTGGACTGCTACCTGGAGGTACTGGGTAATGTATCCAGGGGTTTGTCCTTTGTGAGTAGCACTGCTCAACTGACTCAAAGCTGTGTTGGATTAGAGTCTTTGCCAGCCAACCATCCGAACTTTAAATGAGGGAGGATTTCTCACTCTTTGTATCGAGGAAGTCTTCAACACCTGGCTGAAAGTGCATAGCCCTGGTTCATGTACATACCTTCCTTTAGTAACAATCAGCACTGTGGCAAAAGGGTGCTGTGTCTGTGTTGGGGATTGAAGGGGCCCCTGGAGAACCTATCCAGTGGTGTGTGGACACCTCTATTTCAATTATTTTCATTTTCTACACAGACAGTGAAAACCAAATATCTGATATGGCAATTTGTTGTTATGAAGCCAGAGTCAATGTGAATGATAGTCAGAGTTTAAAGGTTGTAAAATATAATGGAGAAATGATATTACTCTGATCACACCTGGTTAAGGTTAGGACAAGTCAGTGAGGTCTAAGAGGATGTTTGTTCCCAGAATACAATTAAAGATTTAATGATGTAGTAACTTTATTGAGGGTAGATGGGAAAAAGGAATGAGTGCGCTAGTGAATGAATGAATGAGCTCCTGATATTCAACTGTCAGTTTCTCAGGCATTTAAATACAGGGCAACAGAGGGTTCAGTGGAGAATGGTACAATAAACTAGAAATCTTTTTATCAACTATACAGGTTACTACAATGCCATGCGCTTTGAAACAGAACATCGGCCACAATCAAAAAGAAAATTACATGTTTTAAAGTAATAAAAACAGACAGGTCCTCGTGCACACAAAAAGCTTCACTTGAGGAAAGAGAGTTTTGAATAAATAATTGATGATTCTTTCAGCAAAATGCACAATGGATTTTTTGCATCATAAATAAATGAGCAACCTTTTATTTATCCAGTGAGACCTCCTTTAGCACACACATAGAAATCATTCTTGTATTATCATGTTCATTGAAGGGCTAAGCAGGTGTTTTCTCTGTGCTCTGTGGAACAGCAGAAATGGTTCATGCAAATGAAAATAGCAATTAAGTGTCAGCCATAGGTACTGTGAAGTCCTTGCTTTTATGATATTTTATATTTTCTTAAAACTCCACATAAAGAAAAAAGGAACACTAGTTTCTGGAAAATGGGCTTTATAGATCTGCATTGGGAGTAGTGACATTTTGTAAAATCTTCTGTGTGTACTTGGGTGCAAATGAAGAACTCAAGAAGTTCATCATTTCCTCCTGGGTATTTGGAGTCCCACCGAGTGAACAGTTTTCCCTTGCTGTAAGCTCTACAGGCCAAATGACAAAGTTCATACTTCAGTATCAGTGGATTGGATTTTCCAGCCAGTGAAATAAAATATCACTAAAATAATTAGGCAAAGAGACTGCGGTGGTCTGAAAACATGTCAGCAAATTTTTGACTGCCCTGTCCTGGAGAGGTGGGATCTATGCTCCCTCTTATTGATGCTGGCTGCTCTGAGTGATTGGTTAGTCCACAAAGTTGAATGGAAGCAATGGGGTGTGATTTGGGAGGTTGGATTTAATTTAAAAAAAAAGAAAGAAAGAAAAAGAAAAAGCAGTCCAAGTATAGCCTGGGACTCGTGCAATGAAGCTGTTGTTCTAAGCCACCATGCACGAATTACCACACTGAGGACACCATGTTGTGAAGAAGTTCAAGGTAGTCCATGTAGGAAAAGTTCCTACGGAAGCCTTGAGGCTAAATAATGAGACAGAGAAAGGTGGTTGGTTAACCCACAGCTGCTCAAGCCCTCACTTCCAAGAGCAGTGTTTGGCTGCAAGTGTGTGAGACACCTGAGCCTACCTGAACCTTCTCCTAGAACTGCTAGTGATCACGAAGTAATTGCTCTTAAGCCACCAAGTTTTGGGTTAGTTTATTAGACAGTGATAGATACTGGGAGTACAAATTAATCATAAAAATATAAAGAATTATACACACAGATATTACTCATAAACTTTCTTTAACTGAATTATAATCTGCAGAACAGACCATATTTGTGATAGCCAGGCACAGGGATATCAACTATGCTGCTCATCATGCGCCAGGGCTTTCAGCATGATTCTTTCTTTCCATCTTATTTTTTAAGATTTCGCAAAGTCTCTTTTTAGATTTCTTCAATCCAATGAAAATTAACTCTGTGTTTGCTTTCCCAAGATCTTTCTTTTCTGTTCCTATATCTACATAAGAGGCAGAGGCTGCAGCAAATCGTGCTGACCTTCACCGGAAGTCTGGCAGCCATTGTATAGGCTGGATAAATTTAATAACTTTTTTTTAATAACTTTTAATATTTCTTCAAATTCAGAAGCATATTTAAATAATTATATACCATGACTAAGTAAGATTTATCCCAGGAATGTAGTAATGATTCAGCATAGGAAAATGAATCAGTCAGTTCAATTAATGGCATATCCATAAGGAAGAGCAAAAACAAAAACAAACAAACAAACCAAAAAACAAAAACAAAACTCAATGAAAGCACAAAACTATTTCACAAAATCTAACATCGTTTTATGATTTAAAAAAGACTCAAGGAGAACCCCACCTAGACAGGACCCCACCCACCTGATGCCTGACTTGTGTCCCAGGCCTCTTCTGGTACAGGCCCAGCAAGCACCAAGGAAAACCCCTGGACCCAGAAAATACCCAGGACACCCCCACAGAATCACAATTCAGAGATCCAGAAGAATCTGTTCAAAAATGAAGAATCAAATCAGAAAAGGTTTGAATCAAACCAATAATTCCCCTTAAAAGGAGCCCACGGATAGGGAGCAGAATGAAAACCTAGAAAAAAATGATCAACAATTTGATTACTAAATGGAACAATAAACTAAAAGAAGATATAATGAAGGGACTAAGCAAGAAAACTCAAGAGATGAAAAACTCTATTATCAAAGAAATAGACATGCTAAAAAAGAAAGTAACAAAACTGAAATCTTGAGTTAATCACATTAGAGGAATGACAGAAGAATTTAGTAATAGATTAACTTCTATGCAATACAGAACCTCAGCTCTAGAAGAAAGAACATCTGAAAATGAGGATAAACTGGGTAAGCTTGAGCTCACAGATGGCAGAAAAGAAAAAAACTCACACAGCATGAACACAATTTTCAAAATATCTGGGATGAATCAGAAGAAACAATGTAAGAGTAATTGGGATTCAAAAGAAATTGAAATGGAAAGAAAATTCTCAGTGAAATAGTTAAAGAAAAGTTTCCTCACATTAAAATAGAATCAGAAATGCTCATCCAGGAAGTGTATAGGACACCCATTTGAATGAGAAGCTCACCAAGACACATCTTATTCAGAATGTATAAGAGGGAGATCAAGGAAAGAACATTAAAAGTTGCAAAGGCGAAATGCCAAATCACATTAAGAGGCAAATCAATAAAGATCACTTCTGACTTTTGAGCTCAGACTCTAGAAGCAAGAAGATTCTGGAAGGAAATCTTTCAATGTCTGAATGACCACAACATGCAGACAACAATACTATACCTAACAAAACTCAGCTTCAAATTTGATGGAGAAATAAGAACATTTCATGATAAGCTCAAACTTGTAGCATTCATGAACAAAAAAACAGCAATATAAAGAATCCTCAAAGATAAACTCCAGATAGAAGAATAAGCAAAGAATCCTCAAAACCCACAAAGGAAATTTAATAAAGGAACACACTATCAATAGACAATCAAGAAAGCAAAGAACTTACTAATAAAACATTATGACTATGAACCACAACACATAACTTACCTAAAACTGAATGTGAAAGGTCTCAATGCACCACTCTAAAGACACAGATTGGCAGATTGAATCAAAAAACAAAATCCAACAATATGCTACTTACAGGAGACCCACCTAATGGCCAATGATATCCACAGATTGAGGGTAAAAGGGTGGAAAAAATCTACTAGGCATATGGACCAAAAAAGCAAGCTGGTGTTGCAATACTTATATCCAACAAAGTAGATTTGAAACATAAAATAATCATAAGAGATAAGAAGGCCATACATTTTAGTAAAGGGAACAATACAACAGGAAGATGTATCCATAGTAAATATATACTCTCCAAACACCAACATTCCCAACTATGTAGATAAATTACTCCACGACATTAAACCACTTGTGGATCTCAACACAATAATATTAGGAGACTTTAATACTCCTCTATCACCAATAGACAAATCATCAAAGCAAAAAAATAATAAAGAGATCTTCAGCCAAACCAACTCCATACATCAAATGGACCTAACACACATCTACAGAATATTCCATCCCAAATTGGTTGAACATACCTTTTCAGCAGGACATGAATCCTTCCCCAAACTAGATCATATTCTAGTTACCGAGGAAATCTCAGCAAATGTAGGAAAGTAGATGTTATCCAATGAATCCTATCAGACCAGACACTATGACCTAGCAATTAACAGCAAAAATTATAACAGAAAACACTCATACATATGGAAATTAGATAATACCCTATTAAATGAAGAATGGATTCAAGAAGACATGAGAGCAGAAATCAAGAAATTCTTGGAAGAGAATGATGATTAAAAAACAACATATCAAAACCTTTGGGACAGGATGAAAGCATTCTTAAGGGGAAAATTTATAGCACTGAGTGCCTATGCTAAATATCAGGAGCGATCCCAAATAAATAAGCACATTCTCCACCTCAGATCTGTATAAAAGGCAAAACAATCTAAGACCAAAGCCAACAGACAATAGGAAGTAATCATAATCAGTGCTAAAATCAATGAAATTGAGAACAAAAAAAAATCCAATAAAAAGCATCGACAAAACAAAGAGTTGGTTCTTCAAAACAAAAAACAAGAAAAAAAAAAAAAAAAAAAAAAAAAAAAAAAAACAAAAAAAAAAAAAAAAAAAAAAAAAAAAAAAAACAAAAAAAAAAACAAAAAAAAAAAAAAGTTGGTTCTTAAAAAAAAAAAAAAAAAAAAAAAAAAAAACAAAAAAAAAAAAGGGAAAATTAACAGGCCCTTAGCCAATCTCACTAAAAAGAAGGAGGGAAATGAAGCAAAACAAAACAATAAAATTACCAATGAAAAGAGAGCAATCACCACTGATTCAATGGAAAGCCAAAGATTATAAGAACATATTTTGAAAAACTATACTCCTCTTAATTAGATAATCTGGAAGACATGGACAAATTTCTAGACACATACAACATTGACCCAGGATGATATTGAAATCCTCAAGAGCCCAAAAACAGGCACTGAAGTCCATATAGCAACTAAAAGCCTTCCAAAGAAGAAAAGCCCAGGATCTGATGGATTCTCTACTGAGTTTTACTGCACCTATGTGGAGGAGCAAATACCTCTCCTTATGAAACTATTCCAAGAAATTGAGAAGCAAGGAACTCTCCCAAACATGTTTTAGTGAGGTAACCATCACTCTGATACCAAAGCCCAACAAAGATGCAACAAAAAAAGAAAACTATAGACCAATATCCCTGATGAACATCATTGAAAATTCCTTAATAAGGTTCTAGCAAACCACATTCAAAAACTCATCAAGAAGATAATTCATCACGATCAAGTGGGCTTCATTCCAGATATGCAAGGCTAGTTCAACATATGCAAATCAATAAATGTCATTCATCACTTAAGCAGAATTAAGGGAAAAAACTCATTTAATATGTCAATTGATGCAGCAAATGCCTTTGACAAAATCTTGCACCCATTTATGTACAAAAATCTAGAGAAGCAAGGGATCAAAGGAACTTATCTTAACTGTATAAAGGCCATATACACCAAACCCTCAGTTAGCATAATAGTAAACGGAGAAAAGTTGAAAGCAATTCCACCAAATTCGGGCACAAGACAAGGATATCCACCCTTACCAGTTTTATTCAACATAGTTCTTGAGACCCTAGCCATAGCAGTCAGACAAGAGAAGTAAATTGAAGGGATAAGAGTAAGAAAAGAGAAAGTCAAATTATCTCTTTTTTGCTGACCGCATGATCTTATATCTGGAAGATCCAAACAACTCCACCAGAAAACTGCTTTAGCTCATAAACAGATTTAACAAAATGGCAGGTACAAGATCAACACACAAAAATCAATAACTTTCCTATACACCAACAATAACAGGGAAGAAAAGAAATAAGGAATTTGGTACCATTCATAATATCCTAAAAAAGAAAAGAATAACATACTTGAGAATTAATCTAACAAAGGAAAGAAGAGACCTCTACAACAAAAATTATCAAACATTGAAGAAATAATTTGAAGAAGATCTGATAAAATGGAAAGATGTTCCAAGTTATTGGTTAGGCAGAATTAAAATAATTAAAACAGCCATTCTGTGCTCTACAGATTCAATGATATACCCATCAATATTCAGTGTCATTCTTTAAAGATATAGAAAAATCAATTCTCAAATTCATTTGGAACCACAAGAAACCCAGAAAAGCCGAAACATTACTGAGCAAGAACAATGAAACAGGTGTTTTGTAATATCAGGTCTAAAATTATACCGTAGAGCTGTAGTAACAAAAACAGCATGGTACTGGTATCAAATTAGGAATGAAGACCAAGGGAATAGAATAAGAAGACACTGAGGCAAACCCACAAATCTTTAAACTTCTGATCTTTGACAAAGGGGGGTCAAAATATAAAGTGGAGGAATGACAGCCTATTCAACAAATGGTGCTGGATGAACTGGAAAGGCATTTACAGGAAATTGAAATTAGATACTTATCTAATTAATTCCTTATCTCTCACCTTGCACTAAAATCAAATTGAAATGTGTCAAGGAAATAGGAATTAGGCCAGTTACCATGCAACTGCTAGAAGAAAAATTAGAACTAAACCTCTAGCATTTGGGAGTAAGCAAAGACTTTCTCAACAAGACTCCCAAAGCAAAATAATTAAAGTAAAAACAACAATGAATGGGATGTCATTAAAGTAAAAGCTTTAGCTCAGCCAAGGAACTGGTCAAAATTATCAAGAGACAATCTACAGAATGGAGATTATCATGGTCTGTGATTCTTCCAACAGGTGACTAATCAAAAATTTACTAAGAATTCAAAAATCTTAATACGTAAAACTCAAACAATCCAAATGATAAATGGGCCAGAGTGTTAAATACAAATTTCTCAACAGAAGAAATTGAGCAAGCCATTGAATACATGAGAAAGTGTTCTAAATCATTAGTAATCAGATAAATGCAAATGAAAACTACATTAAGATTTTACCTTACTCCAGTCAGATTGGCAAAGATGAAGAATATAAACAATAACAGATGGTAGAGGGGTTGTGGAGCAATAGGAATGCTAGCACACTGTTGGTGGAATTGCAAATTGGTACAGCCCCTCTGGAAAGCAATGTGGAGAATCCTCAAAAAATTAGGGATGGATCCACCACACAATCCAGTTATCCCTCTTCTGAGTATTTTCCCAGAGGAGTTAGAATCATCACATTACAGCAACACAGCAAAATCTATGTTCATAGCAGCTGAATTTACAATAGCTAAATTATGGAACCAACCAAGATGCCCCTTACTGGATGAATGGATCCAAACACTGTCGTATACAAATAAAATGGAATTCTGTTCAGGAAATAGAAACAATAATATTGTGGCCTTTGATGCTAATGGAAGAAATCATGCTGAGGGAACTTAGCCAAACCCAGATACTCAAAGGTCAAATGTTTTCCCTCATTTATGGAGGCTGGAGCTAAACCCAGGATTGAGTAGAAGGTTGTCAAGCTCATGTACTAGACCCAGCAAAGGCGCAGAAGAACATAATATAGAGGAGCCATAGATATGTGTGGGAGAAGGGGGAAGAGAATAGGTGGAATGGAGGGGAAGAGGGAGTGAGGATAGGCAGGGATCTAGGAGATAATCAACAATGTAGCACACTCTTTAACCCTCTGATCGTCCAAATAATACTTATTCATTCATTTAATTCATGAAAATTCACAATATAAACATTTATATACATGTATGGGCAAAATATAGAAGAATCAACAGACTGAGGTGTGGGTGATGTGAGGGTAATTCTGGTTTAAGAACAAATGCATATCATATGCATTTATGATTGTACTTTAACTCAACTCATTAATAAAAGTAAAAAAACTCAAAGAACAAGAAATGTAAGAAAAATCCTTCCAGTATATAGTGAATAATTTTGAAAGATCCACACTTACAATTGTCATCAGTGTGGCTGGAGGAGTGGCTCAGAGGTTAAGGTGCTTGTCTGGCATGTGCGACTATGTAGGTTCAAACCCCAGCACCATGTACACAATGGAGTGTCCGAGCAATGAAAGCCACACGAAAAACTAAATAAAATTGATTCTTTCTTTCTCTCTCTCTCTCTCTCTCACTGTCCCCCTCTCTTTATATAAAAAAAAATTATCATCAGTGCTGAAAGACTTAAAGCTTACTAAGATCAGAAGCAAGAAGATGTTCAATCTCACCATTACAGTTCAATATTCTACTAGAAATTCTATCCAAGGAAATTAGGCATGAAAGTGAAATTAAAGGCTTCCAAGCTGGAAGAAAGATATAGAAAGGTATAAAACTATCTCTGTTCACAAATGAAATACTCTTAGTTCAGAAAATCCTAGAGAATCTGTTTGCAAAAACTGTTAGAACTACTAAATGAACTCACCAAAGTTTCAGGATACAACATATACACAAAAAGCTCATTTGATTTCTATACACTTCCAATGAACAATCCCCAAAAGAAATTAAGACATTTATATTTACAATAGCATAAAAAGGATAAATTATTTAAATTTAACAAAGAAGTTGCAAAAATTATACACTGAAAATGATACAACACTGCTGAAAGAAATTAAAGCTGTAATATATTGGAAAAAGTTCCCCTTTCATGGATTGCAATACACCTTAAAGCAATCTATAGGTTCAATACAATTCTTACTAAAATCCCATTTTGAAGAATTAAAAGCATATATTATATTCATATGGAGCTTCAAGGAACCCTGAACAGCCAAAATGGTTTTAAAGAACAAAAATACAGTTGGGTAATTGGGGGGGGGCTCTCAGGGGTAAATCTAATTTTCAGAATTTATATATATATATTATATTATTTTGTTAGAAGCTTGTTTGATTGTTCAACAAATAAATTTCTGAATAAAAAAGAATATAGTTGGAGACTTTGTACATCCTTTTGTAAAAGCTTACTATAAAGCTATAGTAATCAAATAGGATGGTACTGCATAAAGATGGACACATAGACCAGAAGAATATAAATGAGAGAACAGAAATAAATCCATAGATCTTTACAACTGGTTTTCAAAATCATTCACCAGAAAAAAGTAGTTTCCTCAACACATGCAGCTTGTACAACTGGATATCCACACACAAAAGAATAAAGTTGAACCCCTGCCTCACAGCATGTATAAAGAACTGATTGAAAGCAAATCAAAGTCCTAGACGTGATGGCTAAAATTATACAATTCTTAGGAAGAAAATATTGGTGTGAATCTTCATGACCTTAGAGTTGGCGATGGATCCTTATATATGACACTGACAAGCAGCAAAACAAAAAAGAGTAAAATTGCACTTCATCAAAATTAGAAAGCCTTGTGCATCATAGGGGATTATTAATGAAGAGAAAAGGCAAATCACAGAATGAGAGGAAATCTCTTAAAATGATATATCACGCAGACTTTAATATCTATGATACATAACTCATAAAATGCAAGAAAGAAGACAAAACAAAACAGGTATACATATTTATACACGCATATTTGTAGCAATGCAAATTATAGTAGCCAAACACTGGAAACAACCAAACGACTAAAAAAAATTTAGAGTCAAATGACTAAAAAAAATGCAGTATTGACCAAACAAAATACCATGATGGATTCAGCTATGAAAATCTATAAGAAGTACTGACACGTGCTGCAAGGCAGCTGACTCTCAGAACATGGTAAGTAAAAGCAGCATTGTATGATTTCATTTAAATGAAATCTTCAGAAGTGGCAAGTTCACAGAAAGCAAGAGCAAGTCAGTGGTTCCAGGGGCAGGAGGTATGGGCAAGGTGAGTGACTGCTGAAAGAATGTGGGGGTCTCTTTAGGGAGTGATGAAAATGCTTTGGAACTAGACAAATATGATGGTTGCACAATACTGAAAATGGAATGAATATTTATGAATTTCTTACTTTAAAATAGTTAATTTTATGTTATGTGAATTTCACCTTAACTAAAAAACTGTATGCCTTCATAATTAGATTTAATATATAGTTTGAATACAAGCATGCATAAATTGTTAGAGTTAGAAAAATCTCTACTTGGTAATTCAAATTATTCTGAAAGAGTCAATGTGCATCCCAGAAGACGATAGACAGAAAACTAAAAAGTTCTTTTAAAATGTGCATAAATATGTTTTCTAAATATCTCAGTACATCAGGGGAGGATTCCTTGGCTGCGTAAACTACTTCAATTCATGTTGCTAAATTAATTTTAGCCTGTTAAATTATTAGAATATTTTCTTATTACATATTAGCTGCAAAATGCTTTGAAAATCTAGATACGCAAAAATCAAGTGATTGTGTGTGTGATCCATTGTTCTCCTCTCTGAAATTAATGTATTAATCTATTGGAATGTATCTCTGCACTTGTGTATCTTTTCTATCCATTTTTACAATAAAAATTACAACGTCATGTGTGAAAACATCAAGGCTTCTATTTGATTATATAAAATGAGTGTTGCTGGTCATTTGATTTTTCCTCATATTCATTTCTTTCCACCTGCTCTGCTTTGAGTTTTGCAGTGCATATCTCAGGGTCCCAGCAGGCAGTGAGAAAAAGAGGAGAGAATCCAGGTTCTCCCA